>VZRO01008494.1:802491-828639 GCA_013397915.1 Daphoenositta chrysoptera | reverse complement strand
CCGGCGGCAACGGCGGCGGCTCCCGACGGCAAAAGAATGAAAAAGTAACGGTGGGGCCGCCCCCGCGCGGCAAAACCGAGCGTCTCCTTCGAGCCGGAATCGAACCAGCGACCTAAGGATTCCCGCGGGCGGCGCCTCTACAGTCCTCCGCTCTACCAGCTGAGCTATCGAAGGGAGCTGCTAAGCCGCTTTGATCCACGGTATAAAGCCTTTTTTACGGTGCCACTGGTGATGTGCTTCGTAACTAGCGCTGGAATTCCTTCTCTGGGAACAGCTGGAGCATAGGGACGCGCTCGGGACGGAGACATGGAACTGCGAACGGCCCAAACGCCCAGAGGCGGCTCCCGCACCCTCGGCCCTGCTGCCGGCGGATCGGTCAGTGCAGGGGGCGCGGTGCTCTCGGCCCCTCACGCTCCCGCCCCGGGGCAAGCTGTCCCGGTGTACGAGGACAGCGCTTCCCGCTTCCCTCCCTTGCCGAAAAATCCATGCCCTGTGATTGCTTGCGTGCTTGAGGAGCGGGAAGCGCGAGTCTCATCCATCATCCAGCCAGCGCTCTTACGGGGCGCCTGCTCCAGCCACGGGCACGGGTCTGTTGGGAAGAGGTCACCCCCAAAGAGAATCAGGTTGGAAAAGACCTCTCAGATCGTCAACTGCACTATGGCACTGAGTGCCAAATCCAGTCTTTCCTTGAATACCTCCACGGGCGGTGACTACACCACCTCCCTGGGCAGCCCATTCCGACGTTTAGTCACCCTTTCCGTGAAGAAATCCCTAATGTCTAACCTAAACTTCCCCTGGCACAGCTCAAGACTATGTGCTCTCGTCCTGTCAGTAGTTGCCTGGGAGAAGCTGAACTCCACCTGGCTACAACTTCCTTTCTAGTGGAAACATAGCATCACATCCTCGTATAGCTGTGCTGGTGGACACGTGGACTCCATGGAGCTCCTAGGAGAACAAGGTGGGAGCACCTGCTTTAAAGACAGGTGTTGGCAGCTGCACAGTCAAAAAAAAAAAACAACACAGAAGGGTAGGGACACCATTTAAAGGTGCTCAGTCATGGGGTTCACTTGACACTGGGGTGCTCACATCCATCATTGGGCCAAACCATCACTTTTTATTAATTGCAATGTGATTTTTACTTCAGTGGTCAAAATAAATCACCAAAACAGCAGATGGCTTCTTATCCATTATCTTCTTTCCAAATACATTTTTTTCAGTTATGTACTTAAGGAAATTTGCTAACCACCACCATCACAGAGGCAATGACCTCCTGAAGCTATCACCATCATGAAGTACAAGCTACGTTCCAGCAGAACCTCTGTGTATTCTAAGTATTTCCCCACATGAGTCTTTAGCTGGAACTATAGAACGATTTGGGTTGAAAGGGACCTTAAAGGTCGTCTAGTTCCGGCCCCCATACCACGGGCAGGGACACCTTTCACTAGACCAGGCTGCTCAAAGCCCCGTCCAACCTGGCCTGGAACACTTTCAGGGTTGGGGCATCCACAACTTCTCCAGGCAACCTGTTCCAGGGCCTTGCCACCCTTAGTAAAGGGTGATAATTTTTTCCTAATATCTAATCTAAACCGACTGTCTTTTAGTTTTAATCCATTCCCCTTTGTTCTGTCACTACATGAGATGCTCCAGTTATGTTTAAATTGTATTTAAAGAGAAATGCTCCACTCCCTTAATCATCTTTGCAGCTCTCCGCTGGACCTGCTGCAGGAGCTCCATGTCTCTCTTGTCCTGAAGAGCCCAGAACTGCACACAGCACTCCAGATGTGGCCTCACCAGGGGTCAGTAGAGAGGCAGGATCATCTCCTCGACCTGCTGGCAATGCTCTTCCTACTGCACCCCAGGGTACCAATGGCCTTCTTGGGCATTGGTGCACACCGCTGGCTCATGGGCAGTCTGTCGTCCACAGGATGGAATTCACAGAAGTTATCTGAATAAACGAAGCCGTGTGTAGAGTCTGTACATCCCCACAGCACTGTGGCTCTTCCCGGTCCATCCCCACAGCACTGTCCGTGTTCCCGGTCCATCCCCACAGCACTGTCCGTGTTCCCGGTACATCCCCACAGCACTGTCGCTGTTCCCGGTACATCCCCACAGCACTGTCCGTGTTCCCGGTGCATCCCCACAGCACTGTCCGTGTTCCCGGTCCATCCCCACAGCACTGTCCGTGTTGCCGGTCCATCCCCACAGCACTGTCCGTGTTCCCGGTACATCCCCACAGCACTGTGGCTGTTCCCGGTCCATCCCCACAGCACTGTCCGTGTTCCCGGTCCATCCCCACAGCACTGTGGCTGTTCCCGGTCCATCCCCACAGCACTATCCGTGTTCCCGGTGCCTGCGGGCGGGAACGCCGGGCTCGCAGCGCCCCCTGCGCGGGCACGCGGCAACTGCAGGCGGCGGCTCAGCCCCCAAGGTATGGGAGGGCAAAAACCCGGCAAAAACCCGACTTCACCCGCACCACAAACCTACTGTTACAAGGGCGAACTCGTATAATTGCATCTTTCACGAAGAAAATACATTCCTTGAGGGTCCTATTTGTAGCCTTTGCTAATAGGTGTTCAGCACCAACCTACATTCCCTGTGATGCACTTTTAGTACCCAGAGATGACAACGCAGCAGGTTTCCCCACATCAAAGCTCTGACAGGAGTCTTTGAACTACAAAAGCTGTCATGAAAAAGTAATAAAAACCACCCCGAGACAGGATTTGTGTCATCAGCCTCATACAGTATGAAATGGCATCTTTTAGCACTCATTTATATTTAATCCAAAGTGAAAGGAGCCTGAAATAAAAATATTGTCTAAATAGGTATCTTCTTGTATATTCCCACAGTAACACGTGTGTTCCTAATTTGCAGGGAATAGATCCTGAAAGCATTAGCTGAAGAAAATTGCTAAATTAATAAGTACTGATGGTCCTGTCGTTAAAAAGAGTAATAGCCTAAAGAGTTAGTTTGTTATGACATCCAGTAAACATTCTCCTTGGAGTACACCAGCAATCACATACACACCTCACTTTTTTTTTTTTTTAATCCTGTAACTGTCCTGTGTAACAAGGTCTAATGTTTGGAATTTCTTTTGCTCCTACATGCTAAAAAAAAAAGAAGTATGGAGATGCATCCCCATCTCTCTATCTCTTCTCAGCTTCTAGTAACTTCACAAAACCAAGTCAGAGGTCTATTTCTCTCTTCAGAGACCTTATAAGAAAGAAGGCACAGACACTGTAGCAGGATATGGACTGTCACCTGCCATCCCATCAGAGCTGTCATGGCCCACAAGCCACCAGGCTCATTCTTGATAGGCTTCTGACAGGACACTCACCAGCCAGCAATATCTGAGTCCCATTGTGCAAGAACTGCTTTCTGCCTTTGTTTGCCCTGCCCAAGACTCCCTTGTGACAGAGGAGAGCTCGGTTCCAGCCTAGACCCAAAGAACATGACCAGGTGCAAAGGCACTGCTGCAGGTTCAGGGTGTCAGAGTGAGGCAAATCACTCCCAGCTCACAGACCTTGAGTCACAACGGACATACTTCCAGTGGTATTTTTGCCACTTTCCCATTACCTTAGAACTGTTTAGTTGGGTCTCCTGGCAAACCAAAACCAAACAACACTTAAATCAGCTGTTGGCATGTGGATCTTGCTTGGGTTTTGTAGTGTCACCCTAGTACTAACAGCAGTAGGCAACACATTTCCAAAGACAGGACACTTGCTCTTACCCAGATGATTCAATGGGCAAAGTGCCCTGGAAGAGGGAGTGATGGTCCTATCATTTGTTCCATTATTTATTCCTTCTTGTTTAGTTTCCTGCTGATCTGCAGGGTAAGAACTTCTATTAGGCATTCATTATGAACTTAACTAACAGCAGATTGTTCCTGCTGGGGAACAGGTCCCTTCCCATGCAACAGTGATGCTTCAAAAAATTTCATCAAGCTGCAGTGGTATGAAGGTACCACACTATAAGGCCATATGTTAAGTCCATATGTGTATTATTTGGCTCATTTTTTACTGCTCCAATTTGGTGAGAGTTCCATCTAATTCCTGATAAAGCCTTTAATGAATAAAAGATACCAGTCATGATCCCACTGCCTATTGTCACAAGGAAATTATAGAAAAACTCTAAAGTCACATGCAGAAGTTTGTAATTCTTTGCTGCTATGCATCAGAATCTCATTGTGAATTCAGGCAGCCAATTCTACATTTCTCTGGACAATAAAGCAGTACATGGATGTTCTTTGGGAGGCACAGGGATTAACATCACTGACTTGAAGTTAAGAGTAATCAGTCTGTCTTAAATGTTCTCTGTGTAGGTTGTTAGGAAACCTTACCACAGAGGAACCCAGAGTCTTTGTGAAGATGATTCTCAGCACAAATAATCAACAAGGCATGCAACTGACTTCTTGGTATGAGAGAAGAATCTAGAAAAAATCCTGCAAAGTAAACTCAAGAATCAGTTTTTTGAAGTGTGGAAAACAAGTGGCTTATTTCCTCAGCAAACAGTTTCCCAGCCATTTGCTGCCAGTCTGACAGAACTAAGATCTATAAAGTGAAAGAAACACTTGATGATTGCTAAAATAAAGAAAAAGCTCAGTGTAGGTGACTTTACAGGTTTTTTACCAGGTACTTTCCTTTTAGTAGTGTTCAATACTTTATCACCAGTTGCTCCAATGACTGCAATCTTCAGAGCTCAGCGCTGGCTGAAACACCAAATATGCCAATCAAACCACATGTATCCATCAAGTCTTCAGGTCAGCTGTTTGACTTGGTTTTGATTCAAGGTCACAGCACCACTCATTCAGCACCCAAGGTGTTCTTGCTTGCATCATCCTGGTGGGGCTGAGTTTCCTCCTCATGTTTGGAGAAATTCCCAATGAAGAGCACAAGGATATGCACCAGATACTCTTAAATTAAAATAGTTCTTCATATGACAGCACCTTATTATCTGCATCTGTTCTGTCTCGGTACTGAAGATTCCAGCTTGTCATCCATACTCCAGTCATGCATGTCACAGTCAGTTCAGAGAAGCTGCAGTTCAGAGCAATTTCAACTTGCTGTGTGCCTTCAGAATCATACTTAGTCTTGTTTTATTCTTTTTTCCAACTACTCTTTTTCCAATTACTCTGGTGCATTAACCTCCCTGACAATCATGCACACAAAACATCTTGCACGTTTCCAAAGCAGCCTATATCAGCTTATCAAGGAGGCTGTACAACTACTGAAAGAATTCTGAGGTGGCCTTGAAATCAAGCCCTGGACTGAAAAAAACAACCACAGTTCCCATGCCCAGAGGATCAGTAAAGCAGCTCCAGGGATATAGCCCTGCCAGAGACCAACACTAGGATCCTCTGGCACAGAGTGCAAGGAAATGGTGTCATTGCACAGCTGTCACTTTGAAACCACACTCTAAGCCTCACCTCGTCTGCTGTGCAAAGTACAGTGGCAGCTACACTGATTGACAGTTCTCCTTTGAAGAGACAAATTTCATTTGGCAACCACACTCCCCTATGGTTTTAATGGCACAAGCATGAACTTCAAAGAGGCACTATACAGGCAAATATTAATTTTTAGGGGCTAAAAATGGAACAGCCTTGAATCAATGAAAGTGGGAAAAAACATTCCTAAGTTTACACTCTACATTACTTATCATCTTGCTATCAACTCTCACAGTAATTAGTGATGATATCACTGCAAAATTAGATTATAATAAAAATTTCAGTTAACAACCTTTCTAATTTCTCAAATGCCACTTGTTTATTTTGGAAATCATGGAGGAATAATTTTACTAGCTGTGTTCAAGCATGCAAATGCTTCAAAAAAAAAGCATTTCACCAACATATTTACAACCTTGGAGACCAAAGGGGACATTTGCAAGTCACCTGTTATTCAGGCACTAGCATCACCCCATGGCTTTAGAATTACATCCTAGCAAGTCATCACTAGAAATGCAAGAGAAGTCAACTTAATTATTACATTTTTATCCACTCCAGGAGTAAACAATTACTCTTAAATAAAGGGACTAAAGCAGTCAGAGCCAAACTGAGCCAACCTGACAGTCAGGCAACAGTTAACACTGTCCTTAACAGCCTGAGCTAGATTTAGGCAAGCCAACATTTACCTTAAGTTCAATAGTATCCTGGTGATAGATAAAAAGCACTTGGCTTAACTTTCTACCCAAAAATCAAAACTACTTTATAAAAAAAACCAGTGTTTTGACCAGCAGCAAGACTCCCAACACTGATTACAAAACCAGGAATCACAAAGACAAATCTGCCAGTACAACCAGCACTCCCAGAGGTGCTGGCCTCTGCTGCTTGCACAACCGAAATTTACCTCTTTATCCAAGGCAGTGTTGCTCCCATGCCCTGCAGAATTCCAGCAGGAGAGAAGAGAGATCAGAGGGTGCTTACAGGTGCAAAAGACTGCACACCTCCATCCTGGCTCCACTTCTCCAGGCAGAACAGGTATCCATTAAAGGTCATCAGTAACTGCAAATGTATTTTCTGAGTTTGTGAAAAGATGCAAGGTTATGAGGGTCTACAATGTAGCATCTCAGGGTTAGGGTTGGTAAGAAACAAAACATTAAATTAAAAAATGCTGATTTTCACAGTGGCAAAAGACACCTGGGAATTTTTGGGCTGCTGACTTCACAGAGAACTGAGAGTTCAGAGTTTCCAGACTAAGGAAGAAATGGGCTAGCTCAGCTGACCTCAAATGCAGGGAAGAAAACAAATCAAAAAAATATGTTGGTGAATGTGGCAGGGTAAAGAAGTACTCATGGTTAGGAAAAACAGAGGGAACAAAGAAATAAATGCTGGCATTTAGTTTCTTCCATTGCACCATGCCTTGACTTTTCCTATTTTGAAAGTAAAAGAAGCAGGTACTCTTGACCTTTATTTTCTGCATCCCTCTTTGCTGTCTGCAGAAATAATTGCTATTTCCAGCATCTGTCTTAGGAAGCCAGGAAGGGCCTTATGCTAAGAAAAACATAGTGGAGAAAGAAGTAGTATTCTTGTATGTGCAATGTTCAGATGTAGGATTTGGTATGTACTGAGCAATGCTTGAGCAGATTTGAGCATACAAATATTTAGAAATAGGAGTTATTTCATTCCCCAGGCATTTAAGTCAGGCCCTTGCCTTTTCCATGTGTTTTGGCTTCTTTCTCACTGCCACAAAACCTACACTGTCATGGGCCATGTGTGATAAGGTCTCACCCCTTTTCTTGCACTGGGTTGAAATGTATATATTTGGCAGCTTCTGCTCCTGGGAGAAAAGAAAGGTGGATCTCAGGGAAATCCCCAGATTTGGAGTGAGCCACTGCAGCTTCTAAAGTTCCACCATGGAGATGGAACAACATAAAACACGGTTACCCTACAGAACTACTAGGCGAATTTTTAGAAACATTGATATATCCTTACGTATCTTCTTCCCTTCTCCTGAAAATGCAGGTAAGTCCTCCCCTCTCCTAAGAATCTCCCTTTGTTCCTTTCTGTGCTGAATAAGGTTTCTGTGCTTGTAATATGATTTTCATATAAATCAGTCTAATTTGTGTGACATTTGATCATTTGTTGCCTCTTACTGTCTCTAAGAGGCACAGTATAAACAGAGGACAATAAACTTACAAAAACATCTGTGGTAAAAAGGATATAGAATAAAAGTTCAAGTGACAGATGAAAAGCAAACACGAAAGGCAGCCCAGCATCAGAAGAGACCTCTTGAGGATTTGCAGAGGCGGCACAAATGCATGTGGGAAAGGAGAATTTAGGATCTGGAAGTAGCGTCTGGCAAGTATTGCTCTACATTTACACAACAATGTGACAATCTGAAAGAAACTTCATTTTAAAGAAAACCTTATACACTGACGTGACAAAATAGCCCATAAAATCGAGTTTCCTTATTCTGAAAGAAGTTGCTAGAAGCATGCCTTAAGAGTTTGTAAGAAGTGACTGTGCATTTCATGCAGCCAGACTCCACAGACTGTTGTCTAATAAGAACCACAGCACCATTTAAACCTTCTTATAATTTCTGGTAACTTCCTTCCATCTGCCATCTTTCTTTTAATTTTTCACTTATTGAATACAAGTTTCCAAACAGCACAGACCCAGTACAGACCTGCAGGATCACTTTAGAAGTGAAATTAGATTTGCTACCAGCAAGACAAGCCACTAGAAGTATTATTTCCAGCGGAAAAAAAATTAGGTAGTCTTTTAAAAATAGAGGTGGATAAAGTCCAAATACAAGTCTGTGCAGCTATCTCATAATCAATGTTTTTCAGTAACAGAACAAAGAATAACAGTCTTTACTGAAGCCTCTTAAAGTGCCTGCAAGTTACTGCAACAGAGGTCATGCTTACATTAAAGCCTAATTCCTCTGACTGTGTTAATAGATGTTCAGAATAACCCAGTGTACATCAATTTAGGTAATTCAAATCCAAATAATCCATTTCAAACCAGCTGTAGCAACAGGGTTTCTGCAATGTCAACTTGGCCATCAAGTCTACTGTGAATCCAAACACGTACTTTTCTTTATCTATTTCGGAGTAAAAATACTAAAAACACCACAGACCTATAGAAGCTAACATATATCAAAGCCTCTACATCACGGAAAGCAACATAATTTCAATTAACTTCTGCAGTCTGCATAAGGTGTTTGAATTGACTTTGTAACAGCAAAAGCACCTTCCATAACTCACCACACATGCTGATGAATATCCAAGGTTCACTCTCACCCTGGTGCTAGGGATAGGATTGTATTTTTGGAGGAGTCTTATGGTGACATGGAGCTAGGGTTTTACAGAGATGTTACAACAGGTTTGCTGTGGACATGCATAAGAAAAAAACGAGACAAACCAACCAAACAACAAATAACAACCAAAACCCAACAATTCCAATCCAAAAGAAAAATTTAGACAAATATTAAGATTGTACAATTAATTGCAGAAGTAAAATGAAAACACTTTGAAAGCACACTTAACTTTGTTGCTTCATACATTCAGTACTGCTTTTGGCTCAGATTATAAACACTGTATTAATAAAGATGAGCAAATTTCTAGCTTAGCATTAAGCATTTAAGCTTTTGAAATACAAATCTCCTGAAGGATAATTTTCAATTCTTCATGATAAGACATGCAATCAAAATTAACTCTGCGTATTTACACCCATCATTTAAAGAATGCTTTAATGCTAGCACACTTGGAATTAAAGCCGTTCAGTAAATACAGGAAGAAGTAACACAAGGGTTTTGCAGATGGGTTTTATGGCTTCTTTCTAGGCTCAGAAATTTTGATTAAAGCTGATTTGTGAAACAAAGTACCACATGTAGCTGGTGAGAAAAGCATAGAGATAATTTAAATAGTTGTCAATATGTTCATCTTTGAGTATTGCCAAATTTTCAAAAGCCTAGTTCTTCCAAATCATACTATTCATACTTGAATATTGCATGCACACGTTAAAATTTTGCTTTGAAATACGTTTTGACCAACGTTTCAAATCACAGATTGCAAGGTATTTTAAATGCTGACTTGGTCAGCATTTTTCTACATCTTCTTGGAGATAACTTTGAAAAAGATTCAAGTAATGAATTTTGGTCTCAAATATATGAAACATATATAGTTTACAAATCTCTCAAAGGTCCTATGTGTTCAATTAAATATTTAGAATGGGTATGAGGTCAAAAAACCCAACTTTTTCCTTAAAGAGCTTTTCTTTCAAAAACGTTATTTTTTAAAAGAACCATTTCTAAAGGAAAATGGATGACACCAGATTTTACTTTCTGAAGAGTTGTATCAGTTTTTCAACTTCTGTACATGTATGCAAGTATAATGCAATTTATATGCAAAATGCAGAAATTAATATATTTTCAACTGACTTATTTTGTAGGCAAACTAGCATTAACTAAACAACCTAATGTGTGAAAGGCTAGATATAAGTTGCACCTTATAAAACCAAAGCAGATGTTTTAACTTATAGTTTTAATATAGCAATCAAAGAAAATTCCAAATACTGTACAGTGAAGTGTAGTATAGTACACTATATACTGTTATAATACACTATTGTTACATTACAGATAAAAAAATCAAATATAATTAGTACAGCAATCACAAATAAAACAAACCAAACCTTGCTGGATAACAGCCAGTACTGTGAAGATGGTATAGTTTCTATGCTAATTTATTTTTAATTCAACATGTAAAGCACTTACTTTTTAAAAAGATTTTTTTCTAAATATATACACTATTTTAATTCCTATTTATACATTTTAAATAGCATTCCCTCCTAAAAGTGCACTCTTTCATTTCTTGGCAATAATCCTCATCAAACGTAAAATAATTCTGAAAATACCACTCTTGTTTCAACCTTTTATTGCTCAACCACAGGCATAAGGGCTCAGAGGGAATTCTGCATTCTAAAGATCTTAAGCAACTTCTTCATGAAGCTAAACTGATATCCACAAGCAAAACAAAGAAACCACTCTCTGCTGTGGCTTTTTTAACAAAAGGATTAACTTCATATTCATATTATTATTATTTTACAAAAGCATGTAGATTCTGATATTTAAAAATAGGAGCCAAACAAATGTAGAGATAACAGTGGCATCTTCTTAAATGATTCATTTTCCATACAACTCATATCAAGAATCACTCTCCCAACTGTAAACATACCATGAATTTTGTTTCCTGGCATTTTCAGCACATTGAAAAAATAGTGAGGAACTCCACCAACCTTGTGACAGTGACAACAGATTCTGCTTTATGAATGAAGTATTTTGGCCTTGCAGGGTGGCACCGTGCCTCTGTGACACTGCTAGAGCACTCCGTCAGAGGCAACGTCTAGCTTGCATTTTGTAGCCAGCCAAGACTAGTAAACTACATGGGATTCACAAAGCCAACAATGCACACGGCTGTTTTGTGACTACAACAGGGAAGACATCCCAAATACATTTCTTTTGATTTCGTGTGAAAATCTGCTATTTATTTCCCCTCGGTGAAATGCAAACAATTCAGAGAAAAATATCACTATCAAAAAGTAAACCTTACTAAGCAGCCAGCCATTTGAAGTAGTAAAAGTCTTGCATTTCCCTGGCAAACTGATCTGTTCTCCCGAGGTTTCCCATATGCTCACCAGTATTCTAGTTCATTCTCCTTTTTATTTTTGTACTAGGCCTGTATTTTCAGTAATCATCTTTTCTTTGGGTTATACATACTAAGCCATAGCAACGCTTAGGATTTTCTAATAGTGTGTCTTCTTTGCCATGAGACGCAGGGTAGAGGATGGTTGGCCGATAAACAAGAAAGTAATCAAGGTGGGTACTCAAAATCACAACCTCTTCCCACAGGCAATTTGGTAGCAAGAATATGGGTTGGTTGCTTTTACTTTTTGAGCAAAGGGCACCCTTCTGGAAATTTGAGAAGTCCTACTGACACATCTTCTCACACACAATGAGCAGAAGTCTTCCCTGCCCTTGTACCCCACCAGCATTTTCCTGACTCTAACATGGAATTCTAACAAGCACACTGGTGCTCCTTAGACAGGCACACAGATTTGTCTCAACTTACATTTGCACCCACTGCCAGCAACCAAATGTAACATCTGTTCCAACTTACACGTCGGTGTTCTTTATTTCACTTCTCCTTCACAGTCACACATCTCACTGGCACATAGATGAAGTTTAGCTTCACTTGAGAGTATCAAAAGCCATCTATCTTTCTCAAACCAGTGATATTAAATGCATGAAAAAGCTACGTGAGATAAGAACACTGCAAAGAAATATGCACAATCCTGTCTTCCAGAATTCACACCAGTGGATCTCGTGATTGACACCATTTTACCACTCCCTTGAGACCATCTTCTTTTAGGAACTGGAGGGTTCTGATCTACACGACTTGAGTGGGCCCGAGATGACACTAATGGTGAGTCAAACAGAGCAATTATCTGTTTCTACGTCTATTTAGATAAGAAGGAAAATGTCAAATTACTGCTGAAATGGGAAGTGTGTCAAAACTAAACCAAGCCTTCCTCTTTACACAGTAAAAGGCACACAAACTTCTGCAGTCTTACCAGAAAGGCATGAAAGAAGCAAGCATTTTTCCTTGAAATAAGAATGTTGTGCAATAAATATTTCAATTTATTTCAAACTTGAAATTCTCTCATATACACTGCTCACTCATTATTTTTCCAGCCAAGGAAGACTTTTTTTCTTAAAGAAAAGGTTAAAACTGTCAAAGCAGTGGTTACCTGGTCTAAAATGCAAGAGATCCAGGAGATTCCTCCCCCTCAACCTCTCCCAATTTAAACTCTTTCCCAGGAACAAGTCATTGCTATACTTTTCTAACACTGTGACAAAGCATAAGCCTCTACTCAACATTTTCTATATAGATGTAGCCTTCAGCCAGCTAGACTGATTCATGGGAGACTAAATGTTTTCAGAAGTCATGGCAGGCTTCCAGCTGCTGCATGTGCATCCTGTTTCTCATTGAATAAGCCCTGCCAGTTAATCAGTGCATCAGCAAGGTCAGTTCTGGCAAGCCAATTACTTCATACATTCCAAGTTTCCAACTGCTAAACTTACCAAATAGCAATTTGAGATCTTAACATTGTTTATTTATTTGTGAAAATGTGGTATTTATATTCTACCTCTAAGTAGTGTACGAAATCATAAAATATTTGTACCATCTACATAAAAAGTTAACCAACAGCGGCATTTTAATTTACTTTAACAAAAGAGAAGGGCTATTCTTTAGGTGACTTGCTTCATTTCAGTTCTACATACAAAAATAAATCCTTCCTCATGGGACATTTTATCATACTAATGCTTAGAACTGTTTAAGTGATTAGAAATGTAAAAAGTGAGGAGACTTTTCTGAATACAAACATATACAACACAAACCACATTTGTGAACTGGTAAAAACCTACATGTGCACAAACACAGACTTCAGTATTTAAATGCTCTTAATTCCTTTGAAGCTGTATTAACATCTTTTCATCCATTCAATGTAATTTTACCATGAGAAGAAGCAACAACAGTGCATTTAAATGCCTATGAAGATAGGAAGCAAAGTGCAGTATCAGAAACACATTCCATCCTTAGGGAGCAAGCACAATGGCTGCTTCTTAAAATCTAGCACTACGGGTCTGATGAACACACTACTTAAGTGGATACCAGCTCTATTATCACTGATGCAGGGAAATCTGCATCACAAACTGAAGTGAGGCTGAGAGAGGTGGGTAGTCTTTATAGACACTGAAACAGCATGTATTCCTTGTTCCCACAGAGTAAACAGTAAGCTTCTAAAAGCTCAATTATCACCAAACACTTTAGGATAATGTGTGTTAGTCATTTCCTTCCAATAAATTGTTAATTTGCTTTTAAGAGGACAGCTGTTATTTCATTTTTGCCATTTCTAACCAATGCTAGCAATCTGTGTCTTCTAGAAGAAATGGATTTGCCATTTAATATTTGTTCTTACTTACAATTGCCAACTTCTCTCCCATAATTGTCTCAAAAGTTGCACAACCACCTGACCAGTTTGGTATTTGGGAGGAAATAAAGACATGCTACCAAAAGAGCACCAAAAGTGGTTGTGTTGGCTCAGGCAGCCATGCATAACCACACTACATTCAATGTATCTTCATCATATGCTATGTGGCCTTTTTTCTAACTTGCTTTCTACCTGACAATAGGAGAACCTAGACTTTAGTTTACTAAAGTTACACTTATTCCAAGATTTCTAGGATGAGGATATAAATGAAAAAGTTATTAAACTGGAGAAGTGCCAGCACAATGTAATTCAAAGTACTGTATATGTGGCATTATCAAATTGAGCAGAAGTCTAGTTTCAGTTACTTTTTGAAATTTATGTCTCATTTATGCTTATAATTTATGCTTTATGTGTATTTTTTATTGGAATTAAGTACCTGGGACAGAATTAGCTTTGCCATGTTTCTAGTTTTGCCTGTTCTAGCCCTTCCAGTAATCTTAAGCTAGCATGGTAAGAACCTTGCATGGGCTTAAATTTTAAGACTTCTAAGAAATTAAAAATTACAAAGAATTTTCAAGAACCCACATGTACAGCAGATATTCATCTCAGTGCATTTCCTAATAACTAATTTACAGGTAACAGAGCCAGCCTGGGCAGCAGTATGGTAATACTGAAAGCTATTGCCAATCACACGCTTATCATGCACTGAATAAGATGATATAATCTTTGACATACATACAAGATTTAATAACTAATCACTTTGTGTGGCCCAGCCAATAAACATTACATTTGAACAGTAATTTCTTCTACCCTTATTAGATTTTAACCTATCAAGAGTGATCCATTGGCTCAGTTGCATTAGTGATTCCTGCATCTTGACTATCCATCTCCTCAAGCTCCTCAACAGAATTTCCCTTTTGTGCTTTAGACCTTGCAGGGAATGTTGCTCCCACAGAATTCATCATGTTACCATCAGTTGATTCAGTATTCAAGTGTTCAGTACCACCTGGTGCAGAGAACGATTCGGGTAAGGCAGCCTGAAAGCTCCCAGTTTTAGCAGTTGAACTCACTGCCTCTACTTTTCTTTGAGATACATCAACTGATGCTGACTGCTCTGTATTCTGATCCCGCAAATGTCTATCCATTGAAGCCTGAATAGAAGAGACCATTTCCTGCAACTTTTTTCTCTGTGCCTCAATCAAAGTGGGGTCAAGCTGCCTGCTGTCTCTCATTGTCACAACTCCCGGAGCAATTCGAATAAGCTCACTGTTACCAGAAGCAGCTGTGAATACAGAAGGCTCAATTTTAGCAGAAGGACTGAAGTCCGTTTCTGTGCTATGCTTCCTTAAAAGTGGTGTTTCCCTGGCTCTTTGATCATGTTGTTGACTACTAGATGCAGTTCCTAGGGAATGACCCTTTCCTTGAAATGCAGTTATGTTATGTAGTTGTTCAGATTTCTTTTTCACTACTCCACCACTACCCAGCTTCAGCATTCCATGTGAAGGACTTGCTTCCCTGCTTCTTGAAGTAGCTTCTGCTCGCACTTGACTTAAGGCCTCTTTAACCAGCTCTTCAACATCAGGACCGATCGGGAAGTGCCCAGCAGCATCCACACACAGCTCTAATCTGTCTTCTGCTGCATTGTACACGAAGTTTTTACCAGGCAGATGTGGGAAAGTGCAGTGCTTGCCATCAGCCAAACCTATAAAGACAGGAAAAGTTATTCAAAGTGATAACATATTTTAAGACGTGCTCTGAACACACAGTAATTACTCTATTTAAATTTACTGAATCAAGCATGTAAAATCAAACACTGAAAGTTACTACTGTGGGAGAAAAAATTTAGGCTTTTATGCCATACAATAGCAACCACAGTACACTGCAAAGATGCTGCTGCCTTCTATGATGACTCTGATGAAGACACAATACTGTATTATTACTAGATAAAATAACCACATCACTACAACTTGCAGTTCTATGCTTGCAGTAATGTCACACAAGCCAAATCCCATCCCTACCACCACCCCACACCCCCCAAAACCACACAAAACCAAACCATCAAAAATCAAAACCAGAAAACTGACAAGGAGCACATTTCAAAACACTGTCTGGACAAATACTATTTAAGACTACTTCCATACTAGTTAGAACTGTAGTAGGATTTCAGGTTGTACAACTGCTGCTACACCAGAGGAATTTCAAAGCTGCTATTTTGTCTTCTTCTTGGAGAGGAAGTGTTGCTAGATTAACAAAAGTGTTTAAAGCTTACTGTATTTAGTAGTCCTGGAGATTATAACTATTAACCTTTACAAAACAAACATAACGCATAATATTTTTGATCTGCTGTTTGTTTAATTGTCCCACTTACAATTTGACCAATCTGTTAAAACTGAGAGTTCACTAGATAGTATTACGTTCTAAAGCTTCTGTGTGTCAAAAATTGACATTCATTTTTTACAGTTTATCATCATAAAACAGAAAATAACTCTTTCAACTCTGTCCCATTCAGGCTGTGGTAAAAGCAGTAAGGTATCACTTCAGTGATGGTGGCTTTCTGTGAGTTAAAAGCTATCTGCAGATGAAAACTTGGCTGCAACCATTCTTTTCACTTCAGTTCCATCACCTATGCATGGAGAGCTACAATGAAAACAACACTGTTTAAAAGGAGCCGGGAACAGGTGAATTGTTTGGATTTTTCCTCTCATTCTCAAAATTCATTAAGAAAACCACCAGAAATTATTCAGAAGGGAAGAAATACAACCAGCAAATTCTACTTCTGTGTTATCAAATACTATGCTTTTAAAATCAGTACTCTGAGCATCAATGAAAAAGGTCATTCAATAATTTGGTCAGTTGGTTCATTAGTATGAAAACAGTTTATTAACTTCTCAATCTCCCCCATCCTCCACAGCTTCTGATTCACACGTGCACAATTGCAGAGAACCTACAAATAAGATTTTATTCTGAGCCCTTCAGACACATATCTCCTTTATTTACATATCCATGGGAGCCAATAACCAAACAGCTGAAACTCAGAACAAAATTTAACCTCAAACACCTACCCTATCTAACTTAGCCTGAAGAACATATTTTAAGTACATAATTTAGCAGTTCAACTTTCATTTGCAAAAGAGTGAACTGTAACAATTACTATGACTGACCAAAACTGACTATGAAAGTGCAATCTCGAAATCTCAAAGTATGATCTTAAACAGTATCTATTAAATCAAACTTCAATTGACTAACAGTACCTACACTTCATAAACAGCTTTGTTCCAAAGGTCCAGTATGATAGCTGCATTATTACATTACCTAAAAGATTACAAATAGGTAAGGAGCTTCTTAAAGTGGAAAGATGAGTCAGACTGTTGCACACTGGAATTGCAAAAGTGTGCTAATGCTGAAATAGGAATTGTACCTACCAAGACAGTCTCTATTTGAAATTATTGCACTTCTTTGTATGCAGGCATTTTATACTATCATCTCCCACAGCCTTATTTCTTACACAGTCAGCTGGGAAAAATGGCTTTTAAGTCAGACATTTTCTATGAGTTGGGTTAAAATTCCTTGGATTCATTTCAGGCTTTCAAGTCTGGCTAGCCATTAATTGGTCAAAAATGCCCTTTCCATCAGGCACTGTTTAAGCCGATTCACTTTCCACAAACAATACACCAGTCTTTACTGTACAAGCATAGTAAAAGAAGGAAAACTAAAAGGAAACAGATCTGCTATAAGACACTTGCATCCTAACTCTATTACCCAGGCTAATAATTCAGTGAGAGGTAGTGGGCATTGAGTATACCACACATTTTAATTAATTTTCAGAAATAAGTAAGATAAGGTTGATAAAACTACCTAAGGAAAAAATCAAACCGCAAGAAAGAAGCAAAGGAACCACTATAGTAGCTGAAACCACAAGAGCTAAACTGTGAATGCAAAGATTTCATCAAGAAAATAAGAGAGAAACTTCCGAGAGAATTTCTTCAAGAGAAAATAACTCCTTAGTACTTTCTTCTCTAAAGAAACAGTTGCTATTCTTTGTTGGCAGTACTAATAAAGCTACCTAAAAATCAAATATAGTCTGCTTGCTTGGTTATTTCGCACAGAGCCGAAGATGCAACATTCAGTAAAACAAGAACAGGATGGATAGCTTTGCTTTTGAACAATAATCTTAGGAATACGAAAAACCAATTTAACCAACCATTTAAATTTAAAACATGCAGTACCCCATATAAAAGATCTACTAAGAAGAACACGAGAAAGATAAACTCCTTATCCAGTAAGCGTTTTAAAGTATAACAGGAGTAGGTCCTGTGATTTTCTTGTTGTTTGATCTTCACGGGAGAAAAAAATGAGGAAAACAAAAAATCAGTTGACTTTTTTTGGTCATATTGTCATTGAAAAAAAAAAAAAGGAGTTCTTTGTACAATTCAGGAAGTGGAAATTTCAGAAAATACAGAGGTTGACATTCAATGAAGTAGGTTAAGGCAGATTTCCTAGTCTTAGTCTGTCTAAGGGAGCATTAGGAGTTCTCCAATATTATAAGAATGAAAATTTACCATAGAAATACAATTTAAAAAAAATATTTATGATTACAAGTGACTCAATACCAATTTACAATTTTCAGGATTTGAAAACACAGGCAGGAAGGAATAAAAACAAAACCCAAAAAATACCTGTTGTTTTCTTCATTATGCTATAGAATACTCCACCCTGCTGAAACAACTGAGGAAGCCCCTTTGCGTAAGACCAAACATCTTCTCCTGCAAAAATCAAACACAACCATTAAAACTTAACAGTTTTATTTTCATATTATGGACAATGGCTGAAAATGTAACTCCTTAAATCAAAAGCTGAGTCCTAACTCTCTTCTATGCAATTAAGAACTTGAATTTTTATTGCAAATGCACAGAACAGGAGCCCAAGACATTGAGAGACTTTCAGAAAGACATAGCACTATCTGCAGTCAAATATCCTACATGTTCTTTGCCAGGCCCTAAAAATCAGTCTCCATTCCCCTCCTACCTCTGCTTTCAACATTAAACTAGGAAATTATTAACACACTTCCAAAATTCAAGCACATATCCTTGCTCATTAGAACTTGAATTCTATATCCCTACACGTTCTCAAAAATCAGAGCTCAATTTCACAGCTGCCACACACCAGACTTAATACTGCAGCTGAGACACAAACATCTATCCAGGCAGCTGCACAGAAGGTGTGTCTGCACCTTGCTTTTCTTGAGAGTCAGAAGCAAAATACCAACCATGAGGCCCTGGCAGTCCTGTATAACCAGCATTTTTCAACAATGCCAAAAATGGCATTGAAATGTGACAACTTTAAATGTCACAGAAAAAAAAACCCAACCTGGACTACGTAAGGAAAGGAATATAAGGAACAGAAAAACTGGGTTACAGTATCAGTGACCTAACAGTACCTGCTCAATCAGTTCAGATCTGCATTTTGCCTATACCCTTTTCCTTATTTTGCTAACCACTTACCTGCTTCAGAGAAGTGACATGTGCTGTAGCTGTCTAAGCAATGCAAACAGAAAGTACTGATAAATTCCATTCTCCTGATGCAGAAACAACTACTCTGCATACACATTTTCAGAAAAAAAATTGGTTTTCCCACTTTCCATCAAATATTCAGAGAACATATCAAGATATTTTAGATAGAAATTGCCCCCTTCTGTAGGATTGAAATCTCAATAGCCACATCTCTCAAATTTCTATTAAGATTGGAGAATTTAAATCTTCAACTATAGTTAACTGGATGCACTACTTGGATAGACACAGCTGGAATGTGTGAGGCTGTAAAATATAGCCCACCAATAAGTCTTTGCTT
Organism: Daphoenositta chrysoptera; assembly: GCA_013397915.1. Taxonomy (NCBI): domain Eukaryota; kingdom Metazoa; phylum Chordata; class Aves; order Passeriformes; genus Daphoenositta; species Daphoenositta chrysoptera. The sequence continues at coordinate 809,309 of VZRO01008494.1, read as the reverse complement.
GCTGTTATAAGGAAAATAATATAAAAGAGCTATTTTTAATAGCTTCCAAATACTGAATATATGGCACATCTAAATCCCTCCTTGCATTTCTTTACTGCATATCCCACAAGGTAACTGTGACTACTCTCCTGTCCCACCTGCCTCAGGTGAGAAAATATTTCACCCTCATGACAGCAGCATTACATGCTACATTACACTTGGAAACCCTTCAAGCCACTCTCCAGCATTGTGTTTGCATTCCCTGGCAGGCACAGAAGGCACAGGAGTCCATACGCTCCCCTGCCCCTCTGTGCCCCCACAACTGTTGCTCACCTCTCCACTACAGGCATTACTCAGGACTCCATTCTCTTTACAAAGGTACAGTGCACATTCACCACTTTCTGTCTTTGGATGTTTTAAAGACAAGAGACCTATATAAACCTGATTCATTTTGAAAGCATTCCTTCAAACCATATATGCTCAGGCTCATTGCATTCATTTGCGCATCAAGCTCACAAATTCGGCCTTCACTTCTAAGAACATCCAAGTAATAAACCAACTACTCTTCTTTCTTAATTTCCATAATCTACTGAAGGAAGTCTTCTGTCACTGCTACCTGTACCCTTATTCTCATTTACAATTTGAAACGCAGATCCCTATACACAGTGTCTCCAGAGCATCACTGCTGTGCCTCTTCCAAGTCTTCCTGATGGTTTAAACACTGCCCACTGGAATCAAAATAATAACCACTGCACTGAGAAGCAACAGAATACAGCTGTCAGTCACTGAAGCCTGAAGAGGCCACAGCCAGCAGGATTCCACACTATGGACTCCGCTTCCTTTTTTCTCACAAGACAACCACCAGACTTTTAGAAGAAGCCCAGTTTTAGACATTACTGACATTTTTCAAGGAAAGATTCCCTATTTGCTGTGGGCATAATTTTTCAAGCCTTGCACAAGGGAAGCATAACTGTTCAACTGGCCTTTTATGCAACACTAACAAGGACTACATGCAGGAAAGCATGGAGAGCAGGGCTCAAAATACAAAAGCATCAGCCACTGAAAGAAACACAAACTAGTAACACTGTTTTGATAGACATCTCCCACTGGAAGACCAAAAAAGCCCACAGTTACAACTGGACTTTCCCAGATCAGAGGAACTAGTATGTGTGACTCAACTAAACTACATTTGAGGTTTGCACTTTTTTGTTGTTAGTTGAGTTTTACCGTTTGTTTTGGTTTGTTTGCCATGGCAGCCAGATGTTTATAGGTCACAATTTAATTTGGATGATCATTTAGTTAGATTAAAAACCCCCTCAAGACACTATATTTATCAAAGAGATTATTATTCTCTGCACTGTTCCTACTCCAGCACACACTTCCTCAGACCAGACCCCAACCCCAGAACATTTAGGTATGGTAACAAATCAAGACTGTCCTACCCACAAACATGCTTTGTTCGCTGGTATAAGTTATCCTGCACCTGCTGTATGCCCAAGACTGTCACTTCAGAGAGTAGACAGAACACACAAAGTGCAACACAAATAAAAAACTCAATTGATAAACATACGTTATAAGGAACTACAGCTGGCTTCAAAGCAAGCTGTTTAATTCCAAGAAAATCCTGGTATCAAATAATACATTTAATTTAAACCTGGCTCTTTTGATTCCTTGTGCATGGATGAATTCATCAATAAAAACCAAACCAATCAAAATAGATTCATATCTGGCCTGCACGTATTCAGAGTGCCTCTGCACGGGTGTAATTAAATCTAGTTTAAAATATAACATTTTAAATATGTTAATGTAAAATTCCAATTCCTTTAGTAATTTCCCTATAGAATTTTGTATTTTGAGCTAAACAGAAAAAAGAAGAGAAAGCTTTACATAAACTCATGCATAATATGTTAAGTGGTCCAGAAATTACAGTATTTAATTTCCCAGGGCTTGTTTTTAAATTATATACAGAAAAATTAAAGAACACGATCTAAAATTCTAATAAGTAGCTGAAACCATAAAAGAAAAATTATAGTAGCTGAAATAAGAAAGAAATATTTCAGCCTACAGGAGATTCTGTATGAAATAAAATCTTTTAAGCACACAAAACCAATAATTATGGATGTTTGAAGACACACTTCCACTACAGCATTGGGGAAAAGAAAAGTGTGTCTGGCCCAGCGAGCTATCTCAACAGCATCTCCCCTCTACACATTCTGCATTACAGGAATGTTTTTAGCAGAACTAAGTCACAAAGTTGGTTCTCAGACCTCTGCAGTGGTTTTTAGCAGTACAGAAACATCATTGACAAAAACTAAGTCTTCTTGTCCCAAAAAGGCTGAATATGCCACCTTGAGGAACTGCCACTCTTAAGAAAGTGCAAGGACTTAGGAAGTTTGTTAATCCATTGAAAAATCATAATTGTGAACAGTCGAGTAATGAGATCTTTTCCACAAGTATTTTTAAAGGAAAATGAAGACCCCATGAGAAGAGTGATAATATAATAATAGCATCTTATTCAGTAGCTGTGCAAGATTTTATAACTGGTTGGTTTATCACTTGCTGCTGCTTTTACTTCTATTACTAATGCACAATGGATGCAGCCAGAGAAGGGTGAGGTAAATTCTATTCTAACCTGTGCTCTTAAAGCAGAATCTAACAGTAGTGATGGCAAAGACGAAAAGTCATTCTTGCATAAAAGATCAGCTTACAGTTTATGGATAAGCACCCGTAAAATAATGACACACCTTAATGCTGAAGTAACCAAGATATTTTTAAAGCATGCCAAAGTTTTTTTAAGCCAATAACTATACTTTCAGCAGTATTTCCTTCAGACAGAAAAGCACTCTTTTAAGCTTCATCTCAAAATTAAGACAACTTTTAAGCATAACTTTTTCCTGCACTTTGGAACTGGGATGTAAATGTCAGTGTGATGAGGTGAGTAGTGATTCAGCACGCTATCTTGCAAAAGACACAGGAGTAAACAATCACACTTGGAAAAGAATCAAAGTTCTGCTTGATGAACTTCTGACATACCACTCTGTGATTACGTAATTGTTTCGTTTCTGAAACATCACATGCTTTAGCCACACCAAATCCCTCCAGCAAAAGAGAAGGCTTCCACAAAAAAAACCAAACCTGTAAACATGATTATTCAACTGGTTTGTAGAGCTGAATGTATGATAATTACAGTTCTACTTCCTGCCAGAAAGCAGCAAGAACTGTGAAACCTGATGAAAAAAATACACAAACGGGGGTCCAAGTCTCCTGAGTTCAAAAAGGAAAATAAAAAACATAGGCACCTGAGAAAAGTCCTTTTGTGTTGAATTTTTAACAGTCAGATTGACATGACTGGTAATTTTTAAGTATAGCTTTGTAACCCTATGTCCAACCTTTGAAATTCAGATCAATGTTTAAATTCTTTCAGTTTCTCCTCTGCTTATATTTTGAAATAATACTTTTCTCAACTCTTCAAAAAAGACCAGATCTTCACTTAAAATTACCAGATTATCTAAGTAGAAAATGTCAAGTTGATTTGCTTAAACCAAGGCAACTCCCTGTGGGGCCAAATGTCAGGATTTCATCCTACTACAAAGGAGAAAATTTGTTCCTCAAACTTCCAATAAGCAGACACACCGTATCTCCTTCTCACCTCTGCTTTGAATGTATTTCCTGAAACCTGAGGGAGAGGTAGGAAAAAAGAGTGTGTAGCTTTCACACATACAGTTCAGATGTGTGCCTAATGAGAGGCAGTAAAAACAGAGACAGGACAGTAGAGGCAATGCAATCACTTCTCAACAGCAATTTTTAAAAGAGGACTTTATAGCAAAGGAAGAACAAGTATCTCATACACCTCATATAACATTTCTAAAAGTCACTGCAGCATATTAAACGTTCTTCTAATAAAGGAATAAGAGAATTAACCTGATTAGCCATGATTTAAGAAAAAAGGAAATGTGTATGTAACTCCAGTTTGCAAAATGTTATCTTCTACTTAAAAACACAATTTTGAAGAATAACACGAAGTCAGCCTTACCCATGAGCGTTGCCAGAAGACAGAGCGAATACATCTCCTTGTCGACTTGCTCTTGCAGATCCTTCGATGAGATCTTACTGGTCACAGCAGCATCTTCGTGCTTCACAGCATGGGCCGAGTGCGCTGAGGCAGCCTGCCTGCCTTCCTCCTTGCCCTTCAGGATTTCTATGGCAATCCTGTCACCGTGCTGCAAAGGAACAGGCTCGTTCTCCATGCCTTCTTTGGGAGGCAGAAGCTCTTTCGGAGGAAAGCCGTAGCGAATACATTGCAAATACGGGGGAATATTAAATTCTCTCGCTATGCCTTCCTGGAGTTCCAAGAAGGTGGTAGTGCACTTCAAGGTAAGCATTGACTGCCTCCCATCATTGGTGGTTATTCGAATTTTCTTTTCTTTTGCGGATGTTGGAGAATACGGGGTTTTGGTCGGTGTAGCAGGTGCAGACGAGGGCCCCTCACGAACAGCCCCAGGAGAAGCAGTCCTGGGTTGCCCTTTATGCTCTTGTTTCAATTTTTCACTTTTCCGTTTCTGCATTACAGAAGCCTGGTCCACGATGTTCTGCTGAATAGTTCTTTCAGCTTTGCTCATATTCAACTCCTCCTTGTGCAAAGTTTTAGTCTTCTGTCCAGTCAAAATTATTTTGGTTGGAAGTTGCGACTCTAACTCTTGTCCTTGCTGTACATCATCAGCTCTTTGGGCGTGAGCACCATCGATATTTACAGGGGTATAATCATCAGGGTTCTTTTTGGCAGTTTGGTGCAGTATTGTGTTGACAACTTTCTGAACAAGAATCTCGCTACCAAATTCACCGGGGAAGTGCTTGGTAACAAGTTTCATGGCGACATCATACACATTGCTGTTCAAAGAGGTGTCACTTTCATACTGGAACCAGTAGACAGTCTCTCTCACCACTCTTCCACCCCACTCTAGAGTTATAGGAAAAGCTTCAGGCAGATTGTCATATTCTTTACCTTCCCAGTAGTGCTTGAATCCACAGCCACACTTGCCACCTGTAGACCTAGTATTAGTTCTGTCTCCATCAATATACAAAACAGACCCATCTTCTCTGACACGACGCATTAAGTTACCGTGGCACCAGTTACAAACAGTCAAATTACTCAGGCCATAGTCTGGTACCAGGACATCCTTCACGGGGTTGTAAGAACACACCAAACTGTTCAGGGGAAAACTGTAATTTTTGTCAGGCCTTAGCTGGCCGTGGGTACTTTTTGCCAGGTTATACAGCTTCCCCCCGGGTGCCAGCCACTCTGGGGGAACGTGATGCTCTGACAGAGCCCCACAGATGAGGCACCTGTGAAGGCGGTTGTCCATCACTGCTTTTTTGGCAGCTGCAGTGACCTCTTCGGGCTGGACCCCTATTACACCAGTCCTTCTGTAGAAATATTGATGCACATCAGCTACAAGACTGGGGTGGATACCGTGTTTACTCATGAAAACCTCCTCCATTGCAGCAACAAGCCTCATCAAGTACTTATCCTGCAAACTTCTGTCTCCTCCAATAATACAACCACCATCCTCCTCTAACATGATGTACTTTTTGATGAGGTCTTGAGGAACTCCCCAGGCTTTAGGAAGTAGCTTCCTAGGCAGCTTAGGTAAAGCAGCACCTTTTATTCCAACCAGAGGAATATAATGGTTACGTCCTGAGCTACTCCACGCAATGCAGATTGGCTTATTCAACATGCCATCTTTTCCCATGCATTTTTCCAGAGGTATCAGACCAGGGAGGAACGTTGCTGAATAATCTCCAGAGCTTCGCATTCCACTCAAGGAGTCTAACAGGATGATAGGCCGGTGAAGCACGTTGGCCAGACCGAAGATGTGAATATTCCTAAGGCCCATTGGCACACCTTCTGGAGGAACAAACAAAGGGTCACATTCATTGATAATATCCTCCCACTCTGCAGCATCAATAAAGTCGTGGAAAAGCGCCTTGTAGTGGCTTAGATTCTCCTCAAAATGCTTCTTTAGATTCTCTCGGAGAGCATGCCAGAACAGTTCCCTGCCAACAAGCGCTCGAGAGACTGCATGGACAAGGCAGTGGCCATCTCCATCCACGTGGACAGGAATGAGGCACTCTTGACTGTTGTTGGCCTTCTTGATGTCCTCCAGGGTGTCGTGCAGGTAGATGAGGCTGCCGGAGCGGTCCTTCCCATAACCCATGGTTTCAACGTGCTCTGGCTCGATGAGGAAGGCGCGGTCGCCCAGAAGGGAGCAGTCAAAGATGTCTCCCTGGTTCATCTCCGTGAGGAGCTTGGCTTTGCCAGTCTGCTTGTCCATCCCGTAGCGGGCCAGGATGGGGGCCAGGAGCTTGCAGTGGTAGTTGGAGAGGCCATTGACTTTGACGAGCTCAGTGTTCCTGCGGGGCGGGCCGGCGCCGCTGACGCCCAGCAGCGCATTCCGCAGCAGGTTGTGCAGCACCAGGTCGGGGTCCGTCACCTCCTCCACGGCCAGCAGCTGCCGCTGCTCGTGGCGCCGCCCGCAGTCCGTGCACTCGATGCTGCCGCTGCCCTGCGGCCCGTGCGCCGGGAAGAACAGCCGCGCCTGGCATTTGGGATCGGGGCAGGTGCCCGAGAAGATGCGCCGGTCTCGCTTCTTGGAGGCGGACGGAGGCGGCGGCTGCGGCTGCTGCTGAGGGGACGGCGGCGGCGGCTGCTGGGGCTGGGACATCGCTCCGCTCCGCCCGGGCTTCACCCGCACCCACTCCTCCGCCGCCCTCACAGGCGCATTCCCTGCGCGCCGGACAACGACCGCCGCCTCTCAGACGCCGCCGGTGCCGGTGCCGCC
>VZRO01008494.1:764385-785955 GCA_013397915.1 Daphoenositta chrysoptera | reverse complement strand
TGCGCCGGCGAGCAGCGGCGGTGGCCCGTGGCCGCCCCGGGGTGGGCGCAGCCCCGCGAGGGGAGCCCGTCATCCCGCGGCCGCGGCGGGAGGAGCGCGGCTGACGCGGCAGGGAGGAGGAAGCGGCAACTCGAGCGAGCGAGCGGGCGGACGGACGGACAGCCCCNGTGGTGGAGCGGGCCCGTCCGGAGCCGGGGGGGTTCAGCGGTCGCGGGGACACGGGACTCACTCGGGGACACGGGACTCGGGGACGTTTCGCTTCCCTTTTGTTGCAGCCCGAAAACGCCTGCGTGCCTTGGCTGCAGCGTTCCCGTGGAGCGCGGTCGGTGCGGGCCTCGCCGGGCTCCTGCGGAGGGGCCCGGGGCGGCGGAGAGTGTTCCCGCAGGAAGGCGCTGCTCCGCCTGCCCGTGCGGCCCCAGCGGCAGGGATCCCCTCACGGGCAGGGGGCAAAGTGCTCGCGGGCGAGCGAACAAACAAACACGGATAAACTTCTGCTGCCCCCGCCCCTGCCGCTATAATTTTAGAGATTAAATTTGCAAAGAAGTTTTGAAGTCATTTGGTGTTTCACATTCTCCTCTCTTCTACTGTTTCTTTGTTTTTAATTCCCACCCTTCTCCAGCAGTGCTACTGGCTGCTGGTAGTACTCTTGCCCTAATGTTTTTATGGGGTACTGCGTGTATATGTAGTTTTACATACTATGCTTTATTTGGCACGGCTGGCTCGGTGTGGGAGGGTTTGATTTCTGGGTTTCAACTACGGACACCACCAAACTCCGTTTCAGTTCCACTACTTAATTCCATAAAGACAGTATAGCTATGCTGGAATCAGACATTTAAGAGGTGAAGAATGGCTGGGCATTTACATTTAGAGCAGGTGAAAGAGCCGTTTTCCAGACAGTCCTTTCCTTCTGCCCCAGCAGGATGAGGAAACCCTGGTTTGCTTTGCTTTGTGCCTTGCAGAGGAAAAGCAGTGAATGCAGTTTGGATTTGCAGTCCCTCTTTCTGGTGGTCTCTGTGCCAGAGAGGCAAGGGCTAGAATTGTATCTTTACCTGTTTAAACACCTTCAGCATGAGAGAAGATGGGAGGCAGGGAGAGAATTAAAATAATGCTTCCTCCTCCTGTGCAGAAGAAGTTGCAAAGTATTGGTGCTTCCTGCACAGATCTTTTATGGGAAGGTAAAATTCTGACGCAGACTTGAAGGACTTGAATTAAGGAGAGAACTGGTCGAGCTTGAAAGAGTATCCCATGACATTCACCTGCATGACTTTGTTATTTGCAGGATGTCTGCCTCAGTGCTTTTGTGAGCATTGGTCAGAGCTCCTTGGCTTCCCCTTGCTGAGATTTACATGCTCCTTCAAAGCTTTTTTTAAAATCTGAATTCTGTCAAGCTCTTTCCCTTTATTTTTGAGATTGTATGAAAAGCAGAAATATGCACTAGTTGGCAGCAAAAACCAGTTAGTGATCTCTGTATATTCTCTCCAGTAAGTGCTACAGCCTCTTTATTACATGCTCTAAGCATTGAAATAGCATTGACATTTATACTGGACACTCAAAATAGATGTTGACAGCCCTTGTATTTAATTTCTTTCATGCTAATCTAATAAATTCAGTATCTATTGTAATCTTCAAAGAGGATTAAACATTTCCTGAGGGAAAGGAAAGTTATGTGGACTGGTGAATACACTGGCTGTATCCAGAGTGCTGCAAGATTTGTAATTCACTGGTTATGTTGTTCTGAGGGGACCTTCATCCTGATAATCAACAACCAATAGGAGTTGTTGCTTTTTATTATCACTGTGTGCATTCTCATTCTCTAAGGACAGGTGTCTTTCTAAGAAGCCTGACAAAGCTGGATGTTCAAGTCTCATTGAACAGAAGTCTTCAAAGGACTTACGGGGGGACAGTAGTCGGGCAGTTCCCAGTCCACTCTGCTTATAAAATAATGTATTGCAGGGAGCTAGTAGTTCAAGTTCTAAGATGTGAGCACTTTAAAATCACTACTCTGTTCATTTTTTGACTTGTTTAAAGTCAATCCACAAGTAGGTGGATAATTTGACTGTAATGGCATGTGTTTAAAATAGTGATTGGTGGTTGTTAATATGCAGAATTGCTTCAGCCTAGCTAGCTGGAATAGCTGCAAGCCTCTAAAGCTGACTTGACCCAGCAACAAAATATTTCAGTAGAGTATGCTGAGGGCCAAAAATAAAGTATATTAAATAAAATGACCCAGGTATTAGCAAATAAAACTAGATGCAAAGCATCTCTTGTTTCTCTTGGGATCTAGGGTTTATGATGGAAATTATCTGTCAATCCAAAATGCCATGCATGCTAATTGCAGGTTCATGTTAATCATCACTGTACAAGAGGGTATGTCAAATCTTATTTTCCATTCTATCCATACAGGATAAGCTTCTAATAAGCTGTGATCCTTCAGCCACATCCACAAATCGGTTCTCTCCTGGGTTATCCTCCCTATATCCCAGATCATTTTCCAGATGGTTTCAGTTTTACAATTTGCATGAAAGCAACTAGGGTTTTTTTGTCCCAAGGCTACAAGCCATTTTATACACAAATGCCCTGCATTTCTGCTTGGAAATAGAGCTCAGATTACACATACTTGCATTTCTGAATTATTTTTTTTTGTTTTGGCTAAGTTGTCATTTAGAAGAATGTTATTTTGAAGGAATGGGCGCTTCCCAAAAGGAAAGTCACTATTGGTTGGTTTTATGACTTAGTTTTTGGATATCCTTAAGTCATTGAAGATTTATTCTGCTATGATTCTTTTTTTCTAAAGACTAAGGAACTAGAAACTACTGTAAATAATGTGTGCACATATATAGACTGAGCTGTAGTAAAGCAATATGTTGTTTTTATTTGAAGTTAGCTTTATGTGTGTTTGTATTGAAGGATTCATTTTGTTCTAGTTTAAGTAGTATCCATATGCTAAAATGTCCTACAAAGCAAACTCACTTTCCAAAGTAGAACTGAAGGGCTTCCACGTGATGTAAGAAAATTTTAAAATATGTTAATCAGGTTCCTGCTTGCATTCCTAATTCTCAAACAGAATTTATTCCCCCAAGTCTTCCAAACCACCTAACGCTGAGTCTGCCTGCCTCTGAAAGTGTCTTAAAAATATTGGATCTCCCTCTTTGAGCAGAAAGTTCTTAAGCGCCTTATCTAGAGCTGCTGTAGTTGAGCATCAAAGCCCTTAGGAGATGAAGAAAGTAGGGCACCTGGCAAGCACATTGTAAACACAGGCGCCGATGGCATTGGTTGTGTCTCGAAATGCAGTTGTGTATTTCCTTTTGAGAGCACTGCCGGAAGAGGAGCCAGCACTCCCTTTCCCTGCGAGCTGCTGGTGGCAGGGTCTCTCTGAACAGTAGATGTGTTCTGGTAGTTGAAACCAGGGCTCCCAGTCCCTGTGCCCGAGGGGTTCAAACCCGCATCTTCTCTCACCTCTGCAGCTGTTGAATAGGCTGAAGGAGGCGAGCAGAAGGGCACACTCCACTCCTTGTGTTCAGCCTGGGCTGTCTCGTGGAAGATGCAGCAGGTTGCCCGAGGCTGGCATGAGGGAGCACCAGAACCTTGACTCTGTCACAGCAGTTTGTGTCCTACTGGGAGGAGGGCTGGGATCTCGTGGTTGTTTGCTGATGGTGATTATCAGAGGTGAGCATTTCCATGACATCCTCTATGTCTCAAGAGAGGATCAACACTTGACTAATTTCTCTAGGAGAGAACTGGGCCCAGGAGAAGAACAGGCTCAGAGATCTGGAGTGGGTGGTGACAGCTGTTTGTAGTCCCAGTTTAGAAGTTCAAGCTTGCAAGCTGAAGTGGGGAAAGTGTCCAGTGTTTCCTTCCAGAAAGCCCCATTTCCAGTGCAGGAATCTCCATCCTGGGCCACCACTTTCACACAGTGTATCTGCATGGCAATAGGCGTCACCCTGCCAGTTTTGTAGTATTCAGGTTTTTAGGTGGTGTTTTATATGCCACAGTTTTGTGTGTTTTTGTCCTGACCTGAAACTTTATTCGCTCGCCCAGATCTGTGTTAGGATTCCTTCTCCCTACTCTTTAGCAAAAGAAGAAGTAAGGTTGTATCTTCATGTGACCTTTTCACTCCAGTTTCTCAGGCACCTTGGGAGCATCATCTGAGGAGGAGAGGGAACTTCTGTATTCCGTCATATTTGAAATGCTTTGCTTTGCAACTACAGGCTTTCTGTGGTTTAGGGCAGGAAAGCACCTGGGAGTTGGGGGAGTGTGGGTAAGCAAGATTGATGTCTAAATTTATTTCACAACTCCTTTATTCAAAGAGATGTCACATCTTACTTCTTGGCAGCCTTGTTTGAAACTGTGAGGGCAACTGGCAAGCTGCTAGTGCTGAGTGCCTTGCCAAATACTATTGCAAAGTACTGCCAGTGCAGAAGTTGCATAGCTTTACCGACTGTTATGTTTCTCTTGGAGTAAACCAAAGGGGTACCAACTTCTGATCCTTTGCCTCTGCTGAGAAGCAGGACTGACATGTTTCCATTGCCTTATGAGGCACCATCATGCTGCTTTGCTGCTGCTGTCTCTTCCAGCCCTTGGGATTAGTTCTCCTTCAGTGGTACTTCTGCACCTCTTGCTCACTGTTGTGAAATAACTGAGGAAACAGAACTATTTAAAACATCTTCACTATATTGTTAATTGCAAAATATTTTGGAACGGACATCAGACCAAGGAAAGCTTTGCCTTTGATCCTGGACTCAATGTTGCTAATGCAACAGGTGCATCAGAATAGATTTGCTGTGCCCCACAGAGTTATACCCCGTATTTGAGTGTTTATCGAAGATCCATGGAACTGAAGTCAATCCCAACTATTTACCAATATAATACAGGACACAGAATCTGATATCTAAATATATGCAAACTGTGTGCCAATTATTGAGGCCTTGTAACTTTGCTGTTAAAACAAGCACGAGTTGGAAACAGAGTTCTATTTTTCAGAAACTGTCTTGATAGCTATTTCAGAGCTTTGCATCATTAATATGTGCTCAAGTTGGTATTTTAATAACAAAATGGGCACTTGTGAAGATTATTGTCCTGTGTTGTTGTATATTATATTTATTATATTGCATTACAATGACATTTCTGGATTCAGCTACGAAAATAAGCTGAAGGGGTAAGTGCTGCTCAGGGCTGAACATCTTAAATCATGCTGTTACTCTGGTTAGAAGGAACCTTGGAAGGTGGTGAATTAACTCACCCTGAATTCAGACAGGGCTGTGCAGGGCTTTGTTTGCCTGGGTTTTGAAAACCCCCAAAGACAGAGGCTCCACAGTCCCCCCTGGGCACTCTGTCCTAGTGGTCAGTTATCCTTGTGGGGATTTTCCTTCTCATGCAATGCACTGCTATGCACCAGCGAGGCAGTCACCTGCTTGAAGACATTGGGAGGCTGCTGTTAGGTGCCCCTCAAGCCTCCTCTTCTCAAGGCTAAGTCCAGTCGCCTCCAGCTCACCTAGAGAATGTGCTGCAGCCCATGACTGTCTGTGTTTTGGCTTCTCCCATACCCTGTGTAGTTCCTGCTTAAGTGGAGGAATGTTGGATGCATGTATGAGGATGCAAGTGTACTTGGTCTGCATGACTCTGAACTACTGTGTGTTTATATTACAATAGTTTAGGTTTAGACTTTTTTTTTTGTTGTTTGTAAATGCCACCATAAATACCGCCTAGTGATAGGTATTTATGAACTGGGATCACTATCAAACCCTAAAATATGTTTTATACTAAGTTTAGTAAATAAGTAAGGACTGAGCATTCAGAAAATGAATGCTTTTACTGAACCATGGTGGAATTTCCAGTTTATGGTATGTGTTTTGCCTTAATGCTGGAAAGAGCATGGAAGAGGGACAGGAGGTAATTAAAGAAGAAAATAACTCCTGTACTCCCTTTGGATGGGACTTAACCATACCTCGCAAAAGCAAGATGCATTAAGTCTACAAGTTTGGAATGCTGCCAAAAACTACAAAACAGAGAAAACTTAGGACAGTTCAGAAATAAAAGCTATCTGGCAAAAGTACCCAGACTGTCAAATGCCTTGAAGACAAGTGCATCAAAGAATTAGGAGACTTCTGCTTCCTTGCTGCAGTAGTAGTGGTGCATCTTGAATATATTTAAGGGGGGGAAAGAAGCTATGTTTTCATTAAAAGGTAAATAAAAACAGCATGTAGCAATGTTTTATGAGAGGTAAGAAGTGGAACAGGTGTTATTAGGAGTCATAGTGGATGATGATAGCCTAGAATCCAATTATCCAATTAGCCTCCTGATTATTTTTTCTTCAAATACTATGCCCTCCTATTGCATTTAAGCAATAAATGTAATGCTGTTAATATAATCTCCCAGTACTCATGGTAAATATCTTGTAAATAACTAACTTGTTTTCATCAATTGCTCTCTAAAAGGGGTCATGGATTTTTCAGACTAGCGTGGAAATGGTTAAGCAGCATTTTAATATCTAAATTTCACCCTCCCAAATCAGCCTTTGTCTCTTGTCTTTGAAATTGTTTTTGAAACAATTTTTTGTTTCTTTGAAATTGTCTTTCCTGCCATCTTTCGGTTTTCAGAGCCTGATAGAAAACAAATGGGGTTTCTCTGTCAGTGAACCCCAAAACTGTCCCTTGGTTGTGTCCCTTGAAAATAATGTGACACTTGCAGCAGTGACAGAAAACCAGACAATTGCTGTGCTCTGGTGAGAGATTGTGGCCAGTGTGCTACAAAATTTTCAAGTCTCTTGGTGTTAAGTGTTTGTATCAAGAATGAACTGTGCTGTTTGCAGTGAGGTTTTACATCTTGTGTATGTGCCCACACACATTATATGCAACTCTAAAGGCATATGCCAGATAGACTGGTTTAACTTCACTTTTCTTCAGAAGTTTTTGGAGGTTGGCTGCCTCTTTGGTGCTCTTTTCATGTTAACTAATAGGTTATGTGGTGGATGAATAGGATTCTTTATAGAATTATCTAAAACCAGGCACTGATTTATTTGAAAACAAAGGGTTTCTTTAGAGCTAAGTTTAAGCTGGCATTGCCATGAATCCTAGAATTATTCTACATTTAAATGAGAGAACAGTGATGCACTTGTACTTGGGCTTTGAACAGCACAGAGCTGTTGACCAGAGGCTCAGAGACTGCTGAGCAAATCTGTTTAGGTTCCTTTGCCGAAGTTTCCAAGCCTACTCTTCTCTCCTTACAGATGATGAGAAGCAAAGCTAAAAAGGCACTATAAGTTGCACTGATCAATTTGTTTGGAGAAAGGCAAGTTTTTTGCTGGTGTGTGATCAAAAAATATATAAAAACCTGCACTGTAGCAATCTGAACACATACTTTTTCTCTGTTTTGCTTTGGGGTGTGTGGGGTCTAGAGCACAGCAGCTAAACAATACCTCACTTGTTATAAAAAACCTTGGGAAGAAGGGGTGAGAAAGAAGAAAATATTTACAGTAGTTTTCTACCCAATTAAAATCAGAAGGCAGACTAAAAAGGAAAGAGTTCATCTATGGTCCAAGCCAATTAAAAGTAAATTTTGCTGCTTGGATCTTAATTTACACATCCAAGGCAATGTAAGTTTAAACTAGAAGCTTAGCCTCACCAGTTCAGATGAACTTCAGATTTATGATTCATTTGGTTTTGGTCATAGCATCTGGGTGTTTAAGCACATTTTATGTGAATTGACATTAGAAATTCATAAACGCCTTAAAATGTAAAATCTGTGGAGTACTTCACCAGAACGTGTAAATAATGCCTGTCTCGCAAACACAGCTCTGTAACACGAGCTGGCTCAGCTCCTCAGTTAAGATATTCTTATGTTTTATGCCCTCAGCCATTTTCCCCCTTGTTTAATTATCTGGGAATAAAAACAGATTTCTGTAGCTTCTCTCATGTCTTAAAAGGTATCAAATTTATGTGCAAATGCTTTAATTGTATTTGTGGATATTAGTTGAGATTGTTTGTGGAGTTTTACACATACTGTGTGTGTTTATTTCTAAAGAATTGAAATAGAGGTAGGAGGAGGAATCTCATAACACTTACAGGGTTCTACTCAGAAATTAAACTGCAAACTTGTCAACACGTGCAAAAATCAGTTTACTGTTTTACATAGGAGCATCACTTGAAATGACAAAGAAATTTTATCATCAACCACCCAGTCAAATCCTGGATAATTATTCAGGGAACCATGTTGGATGCATGATGTGCACAGAGCAAGAAACAAAACAGTCCTTGACAAGGAATCTGAAGGGGCTGAATATTTCAGAAGCTACAGAGCATAAGGAACAGAGGACGGCCTTGCAGCTCAGAATCTAAACGGGGACACACACAGACATGCACAATTTGACACTTCTTTAGGAAATGAAAGTTCATGAAATGAAAATATGTTGATATTAGGAACTGGGAAGGAGAAACTGGAACATTCTTTGTCTTGGTTACTGCTCTATGACTCGGCAGCTGGAAAAGATTGATGACTTGAGTGCTTGGCCCTTTGTTTTGGTTTTGCTCTTTTAATTTATGAGTCAGAAAGTCCCTAGACATAGGTCCTCATTTAAAGAAAAGAAAGAAAGAAAGAAAAATAAGACAGATTATTAGCAATGTTATTTTAAAGCAATTGCAGTTGCTAAGTTAAAATATTGTGATAGTTCCAGTGTATTTACAGATCTACCAAAGATGTCCATATGTCACATCAGATGTCAGTTAAAATGGTCAATATGTTGTCTCAAATCAGTCAGGGCCTGGTGTCTAGACACTGAACACCAGTCAGTGTCACTCCAGCCATGCTTGCTGCAAAGCATTTAGATCAATCGAACAGTGGAGGAAAGCAGAGTTGTTCTGGTCTGCCATGGCTGGTGTGTCCTGTTTTGGTCTCTGCCACATGGATGCCACAGCTGGTCCCTGGATTCCTCTGGTTTGGCTTAAGATGAGTCTCTGTTACAGTTTTAATTTAGTTCAGGAGCGTGCTTTTGGAGCACATCCCTTGTGGTTCACTTTGCTGGGGGATCTTGAGGAACGTGAGCTGGATTCCTTTCAGATGAAGTAAGACTGGAAGATGTTCTTCAGGAGTGCTTTTAGCACCTACTGAACCAGGCACAGGTGTCCTGCCATCCTGCCCACAGGACCAGGCTGAAGCTGGGTTGAAGCAAAACATACAAATCCTGCAATGCCAACATGGGTGATGTGGGTGCTGCATCAACTGTTTTCCGTTCTGTGGATGTGCTTTTCTTGCACTGCATTACTTGCTAAGGTAGACATTAAAACAAAAACTGCAGCAAAAGTAGACCCAAGCACCCAGAGCCTGCATTTTCTCCTGACTTCAGGTGCAGCCTCGTAAGTCATTGCTCATGAAAGTGTAACACACCTCTGAAATTAGTGTCCCTGCAAATGACAGTCTCATTTTTTATCTTAGTTTTGTCCAGTTTCTTGCCTGTCACCTGACTTCCCTCAGTGCTTCTCTCTGGGTTTCTAAGCTACTTTTCCTTCCCCTCACCTCTGGTTTGCCACCATTGCATTCCTCAACCATTCCTCGCAGCCATAAGGTCTCAGTCTCAAGTGGTCTCTGCCCCAAAGATGCAATCTGTGTTTAAAGCTCTTTCCTGGTGAAATCTCTTCCATTGCTTTTTTCGTGTTCTTGTCTCCCCTCCTCCAGTGTTTATTAACCTGAACCTTTTTTGTGCTCATCTTAAGCTCATTAGGACTGAAGAGACAATTCCTTTCTCTTTGAAGGAGTCTTCCAAGATAACAGCTATCTGTCAAGTGGGTTCCCCCCACCCCATTCCACACTAGCTTTTCCATTTCACTTCCCCATAAGTCACATTTTCTAGACCAGTTTTCATTCTTATTTCTGTTCCCTAGACCCACTCAGGTAGGACCACATCTTTCCTAGGTATTCAGACACAGAGGAAAGTAGAAGGACTTTTTTGAGTTCAACAGATTATACTCAGGCTTTCCACTCCCGACACTTTTATTTTATATCTCATAGCAATGTTTGTCTTTCTTAGAACAGCATGACATTTGTCTCTTGTGACCCACTGTAGTCTGAGGCCTTATTTCCCATCCTGTATTTCCATATTAGACATTTCCTGCCTGTGGGCAATATTTCGTACATAACCTGCTACATTTCACTCCATCCTTCCAGATCACTACCTCTGTCCTGACGATGATATATTTAACCATTGTTTCTCACATTCAGAACTAATATTTATTCTTCCTGCATCTGTAGCCTGGTTGTTAAAATATCTCAAGGCAGTTTCAAAGCTTTTCTAAAGGGAAGGTGTGACATCTGTGATTTCTCTCCTACCTCCCTGGAAGGTTGTCAGAGGAAGTTAGCAATGTGATTTAACAAATCTCTTTTGGCTATTACTTAGGATTATCTTCCAGGTGCTGCTAATTGATCTGTTTTGGATTGTTTTCCCCAGGAATTGACGTTAAACTGACTCACTGGGTCTTTAATATTCTTACGTGTTGTTTTTTGTTGCTTTGGTTTGTTTACTTGGGGTTTTTTCCATTGTGCACACACTTCTATTCACATCCTCTGTCTCTCTCCCATTCCTCTTGAAATCTTACCTGTCATTACTATTATTTATGCCAATCACTGCTTGCATTTGACCCTCTTGGTGAAGACTGATGTCCAAAACATGATAGCCTTCTGAATGTCATCTCTCATCAGCTTTCCTCTGTGTTGACTAGGGCCAGAAGGTTTTTCTTGCTCTTAAGCTATAAACATATTGATAATAAGTATTTCTTTTTGTTGCTAGTCTTTTTTTATTTTTGCATTATAA
This sequence comes from Daphoenositta chrysoptera, assembly GCA_013397915.1. NCBI lineage: Eukaryota > Metazoa > Chordata > Aves > Passeriformes > Daphoenositta > Daphoenositta chrysoptera. The sequence continues at coordinate 775,157 of VZRO01008494.1, read as the reverse complement.
TTCTACCTTAACCATGCTGATTCTCACAACTATGTACTTCTTCAGATTTTATATTTATTGCTAGCAATTTGACTATGTTTTCACATTCTGTGTCTGTCTTGACAAAAAGATCTTGTGCTACTTCTGCTGTTTATTTTTACAGGGCATAAGCACAGATTATTGTGTTGTATTGTTTTGTAGAGGAATTGCTGCTTCTTTCTTGTCTCCCCTCTTATTGTCTCTTGTGTTCACATTCTCTTTGCTACATTCTTGGGCTCCCCCACCTCCAATTTAATGAGGTTATTTAACTTTTTTTGTGAACTGGTTTCTTTCCATTTGTCTAGAAAAATATCTGAAAGATCTGCTGCCTTTTTGAAAATTTTAAAAAAAAATTTGATTTTGAAATAAAAAATATTTAAGTCTAAACTAAACTAAAGTGCTGTCGATTCACAGGCTTTTGCTCCTTATACCATGTGACTGTCAAGATACCACATGGAAGTAGATTCCCTGTTCAAGCTCTTCGGTTTTACTTCTAAGTTGCTAAGTGTTTGATATGTAGATTTGAGATATCAAACAAATAACCCTGGTGCTGATAGGTGGTTTTTAATGGCTTTGTTGTTGTTTAAACTGATTAGCCCTGTCAGTGCAAATGGCTTGTCCTTGCAAAGCTTCAGATTCTGCCGACTGTCATTGTGTCAGTGCTTGTTGCCATTGTGCACAGTGACAGTGGATCTACCATAGTGGGAAACATCAATTTAAAACCCAAGGAGAGTGCATCCTTTCAGATTTACAGAATAACAGAATGGTTTGGATTGGAAGGGACCTTGAAGATCATCTAGTCTTCATTTCTGGTCTGTAACCTCAGCCCAGTTGGGAGATGGTCCAGATTTTGTTTCACAAGTTGTTGATACTGTACAAAGGTCAGATGCTGGATCCAGACTCTTCCATCCATGGATTTATTTCCTTGGCTCATTGCAGCAGTGACAGGAGAACATTTTAACTGAAGCACTCCATCGGAACGAACGGCTGTTTGACGTGGGTGACCTCAGCCATTGACTGAAACGCCTCCCCTCGCTGTTTGGAAAGGGGAATGCTGTACTGCATGCCACTGCTGAGGGAGAACTGAACCTTTTCACATTCACCCTTGGTGACACCAGGGATGCTAAAGGCTTACCACTGACTTGCTCCACGTCCAGGGTGAGTGAGAAAGGCACCCACCCTGCTGCGAGAAGCCTGTCAGTTCAGCACTTCCTCCGAATTAAAGCTGTGACATGTGCTGCCACACTTTAAAAAGAAAGGGGTCTGGTTGAAATTCCACAATTCATGTGTTCAGAAGATACTGACAATTCTTCTCTGAAATAACTTTTTGTTAGTATCTGATTTACTTACTTTTGTAGTAAATTTGTCCCCTCCCCCTTATATGTTTGGGGCTTTTTGTTGGGTGGTTTCTTTCTTTACAAAAGAAAATCTCAGAATAATAATTATTATTTTAGTTATAAAGTAAAGGAGTGTGAGTTTTCCTCACTACCTCCAGACACTACAGGAAGTTGTGGCCTCTCCTCTCAACTTTTCTGGACACACAATAAAACTTAATATAATCCCATGTAAATTAAGTAAGTAATCACAACATCTTGTTTCTATACTCCCACAATTCTAGCAGCCATACAGGTATAGTTTGGCTTTACCTGTCCACCATGGCAGGCATATTAATGCTTTCAAATTTAGTTTTATGTGAAATGTCCAAAGTGTCTTTTTCTTTGGCAGCTTTTTGATGTTTTATTTGTTCACTTTTTGTCTCACTCAACCAGTGGTCTTTTTGTTAGCTGATAGAAGTTCTACTGCCTCTCCTTTATCCCATAAATTGCTCTGTCTTGTGTGAATTGAGACATCCTTCCCATAAACCAGATATGAAAATATGGCAGTAGTTTAAGTGTGCAGGTTCATGTTATGGTTTAACCTCAGCTGGCAACCAAGTACCACATAGCCCCCTGCTCACTCCCCTTGCCCTGGTGGGATGTGGGGGAGAATTGGAGAAAGGTAAAACCCATGGGTTTAAGTAAGAAAAATTTAAGAATTGAAATAAAGTAAAGTATAAGAAGAATGAAAAAGGAGGAAATGGAAAGAGAGGAATAAAACCCAAGAGAAAGAAGTGATGTACAATACAATTGCTCACCATCCCCCAATGCCCAGCCCATCCCTGAGCAGCGTTTGGTGGCTCCTGGCCAACTCCCCCAGTTTATATGCTGAGTATGATGTTCTAAGGTATGGAATATCCCTTTGGCCAGTTCAGATCAGCTGTCCCACCTCTGGTCCCTCCCAGCTTCTTGTGCACCTGCTCAGTGGCAGAGGATGAGAACCTGAAAAGCCCCTGACTTAGGGTAGACACTGCTTAGCAACAACTAAACATCAATGCGTTATCAACACTCTTCTCATACTGCATCCAACACACAGCACTGTACCAACTAACAGAAAGAAAATTAACTCTATCGCAGCTGAAACCAGGACAGTTCACAATGCATGCAATAAAGTGTATATGAAAAACTTCATTGAGCAATTATGCCTATAGGAATGCTGGAAATAGGAGTCAGCAGTAGAAAGGGCCAACTTCCTTACTGTGACTTTAAAAGAATCCTGATTACTTCTGCATTTCTCTTCTCAAAATTAGTCATTATTCCTGTAAGAGTGAGAAATAAACAGTGGTTGTATTTTCTGACTTAGGACAAGCTTCTAAATCAATCAGTGGACGTAGATGGGTGAAGGATGAAAATATCCACAATTACCCCAGCTTTATTTTAACAGAGGTGTGTGGTGAGGACTCCTTGGCTGGACATTGTCTGCCACCGCAGGCTCCCTAGGGGAGGTGACCGCAGCAGCAGGTGGGTGTCCCGCGGTTCTGGTGTGGCAACAACTGCTTTCGGGTAGGCATAAACTGGTGACAAACAAATCAGTAAAAAGAGCAGCGTAGGCCTGGGAGAACCACAGTTATGTAAAGGTGAACAATGAAACATTATTTCTCAAGTGGGTATTTTGAAGGGCTGTTACCGCAACACTTTTTATAAAAATGAAAGGTACATTTGAATCGGAAGCAATTTGGTGTAACAAACTGCTTGTGACTCATCCCAGACCTGAGGGGAAACAGAGCTGCTGTGACACGGAGAGATTTTTGAGTGCTTGCATGGGATCTGCTTCAGACAATCTAAGACTGAGAGATATTAGTACGCTCCTCCAACACTGCCCCTATTAGCGTCCACTAGCATGGTGCATATTCCAGTTAAAAGGTCCTAATCACCTCTGCAATTGCAACCAAACAGAGGTGGATTGTTGGTAGCTTCTTGAATGTTATATAGATTCCACACATATCCCATATTTTAGTACCAAAGCAGTAACAACGTATTTATCAAGACCTTCAGTTCAGGAGATGTACATCATGAGTTCTCACGGCTTTACAAAATCTTCTATCTTCTTTCTAGAACAAATTTTTTTCTTTAATTCAAAGATTGATAAAAACATTTAATGAACCAGGTTGACACAAAGATTGCCATGTAATTAGAAAACTCTGACATTCTGCTCTTTTGTGTTCTTGTGCAAGCTTAAAATTGTGCTGTCATCTTCAAAAACTAATTTGTACAGCATTGTTGGAGAAAACTGTATCTGGGATAAGACTTACCCTGATAGATCCAAGAGTAGCTTGGATTGTGTGCAGGAACATTTTCTTATGAAACATTTGACTAATTTGAACAACGACTTCAAGAAAATACTGTGTCTTTTAAATAATCTGGTTCTTACTGTCCTTTTAAAAATGGCTATATGTACATCAAAGCTAAATGTCAATAGATACAATTTTGTGATGATTTCTCCTAGTCATGTTCCATGCTGTAACCTACAATATCTTTCCTTGTTCCATGTGGTCCCTACCCTCCAATACCACAATACCTAACGTCAAAAAATTGTTGACCTGCTATGTTCCATGCTATGTTCCTTTTTCAAGCTGCATAATGGAACAGTGGTCTTGAATTAGTATTGAGATTAGAGGGATTTATTTAATTGTTGCTTATGCTCCATACTTAGATCTACAATATTCCATTAACTGGCTTCTGCTAGATTGCCATATTATAAAAAGAAAGATAAGTTAAAGAAAAAAATCAGTTTAGTGGAGTCCAGAAGTTGATCATGTGTTCCTGCTTCTTGTTGTATTGGTTTTACCTGGTATAAGAGGACTACATTCATCTTTATGTAAAGTATTGCTGATGTATCTTTATATAAATCTTTGCTGAAACTCACTTAGTAGTTCAGACCCACATGTACCCTTTAAACACTGACCCATAGTTCCTAGGACTGAAAATGACAAACTGAAAATGTTCTTGGAGAACAAAAATCAGACTCCATAGCTAGTAGATGAATATACATCTCCGTGGGTTGGGAATAAGGTTGGAAATCTGGCAAACCTGGGAAATGGCTAGATAAACAAGTAAGCAAAGTAAGGTCAGCAAATAATAAACTCGTGAAACATTTGTCTTAAATCTGTGTCTTTTTTGGATTATAAGATACATCTTACTTTGATAGGTTGTTTGGGGTTTTTTTTCATTGTTGCTACCTTTTTTCTACTCTGAGTTGGTGCATAACAGTGCTTTAGTGGAATGTGTGTCTTTTGCCATAAACAGTTTGTTGGAAGTATTAATAGAATAGCAAAAACAAATCTGGTCTACTCTGTAGATCCTAGGCTGCCTTTAAAATGCTTTTATTTTGGAAAAAGCCTGTGAGCCTTTTGTGGGGGGACATACACACCCCAAATCAAAGCCCTTGTTCAGTTTCTTTTGAATAGAATACCAGTAAATAACTTGAAAATGCAGACGGGGTCCTTGTGTTCTTGCTCATCTTTACAATTTGAGGAAGAACTCTTGACATTCTGGGTAGACCCCACCTACATAACATTGTGTGCCAGAGAACTTGTTTACCAAAGCATGTTTGTTCACCCCAGCCTGTATTTGCAATTCGAGTAGAACGTGCTGTAGCTGGGTTTCAGGAGGCTGAAATAAGAAACATCCATACAGAATTACCACTTAGAGAGATTTTTTTCTTTTATACTTAGCTTTGGTATACCTTCCTGCACAAATTGCGCAGATCTCCTGGAAACTCAGAGACTCGACCTATTTTACAGAACTGTATTTATAAATGGAATTCCAAAAAGTCTTTGTTGAGAGTGAAATGCAGGTCATATAGTGCTGTCAGTTGGAGGTTTTTTTAGCAATTTATATTTTATGGGCTGTATTTGATAACTGCAGCTTCACAGTGTTTATCAGTGCAGTAATTTATTACTGAGTTTATGCATGTCTGCTGAAACTAGTCCCAGAACATGTCAGCTTGTACCAACAAGCTGTATATGTGACATGTCAAGCACATGTGTTGCTATATGCCTATAAAGCAGCTGGTTATCTTTGTCCTTTTGTTATATATATATTCCCTTTTTTTTATATATGCATTCACCCTCATAGGACTTGGCGGTAAGTCAGGTCCAATGTGCTTCTTTTTCCTCACATTCTTAGAACCCATCTAAAGCTTTTGTGCGTCCATGTGAGCAAGTGGAGGTGGCTTGAGGCAGTATCCACACTCTGGGTCTCTGAGATAACTGATAACTAAGGTAAACTAGGCTATCAGGAGTTCAGCATTCATATTGTTCTTCTTCTGGTAGCTGAACTAGTTCGTGGAGGTTTCACTTGGGTACCTGCTCCAAACTGCACACTTGCAGTGAGTGAGGGCAGCTGCAGGGCAAAAAGAGATAAGGGTCCTGTGCCCTCTGATAGTGGTGCTTCTCCTAAGGCCACAGCTATGGTTGGATGGTGTCTCCTGGTGGAACCCTGCCAGCTATTGGAGTGATAAGTGAACAGGATATAAACAGCAGGGTTTGAGTCAGACAGTTCATGTGCACTGAACTCACCATTCACTTTAAATGCCTTGCATGCTAAGTAATTTTTGGAAACTAATCATTGAAAGAAGTGAAACTAACCTGAAAAAAAGTACTCTATATATGGTAACAATGATACATTTTGGTGTGTGCATGAGGGAAGTAAAGAACTTAAGGAGGATGAAGTCAGGAAAATAGAGATGCACGTATTGAAATTGCAGATACGGTATTTCACTGCCTGATGTTGCTTTTTTACTTTGAAATTTCATCGTGCATTTATGCTATTGGCAGGATGCTTGCTTGTGTACTACTGTTCCTTTTTAGTATATGCTTCAGTTGATTTAAACCAGTTTTCTTTTGAGCTTCTGTGAAGAATTTCTTTGATGTGGTGCTGCTGTCATTTTTCTGGTTCATGTTATACACACTCTGTGATGTTCATGAAATGATGCAGTTTATTATGTTTTTTCTATAGTTTTACATCATTTTGATTTGTGGTGTTTGCTATGCTTAAGAGAGAGTCCATGTAGTGTTATTGCAGATCATGGTTTTGATATTCATTAACCTCTCTGCTCCAGGACATTCTTCTTTTAATACATGGATCATCATCTTTGTGTCTGGAGTGCTGGAAAACCAGCAGTTCACTATGTCACTATGAATGAAGCCTCCTTTTACTTGCCAAGTTCTTACGCTTTGTCAAAAGACAATACTAAATCTTTCAGCCGTGTTTAGGTGGCTTGTGGTAGTTTCTGGTGGGTTGGTTAGTTTGCTTGGGAGAAGGGGTTGAGGTATATGTTTGTAGTGAATCAGTCTTTTAAGTATTCATGTCATTCCTTCAGATTGAAAGACTGTCATCTGAAGACATTCTGTAGCTGAGCTAGCGTACAAAAAGAAAGTAGGGAAAAAAACATTTCCTCTGAGCAGCTCATGTAAAACTGAACCATTACTCAGACTCCTCTAATAAGCACAGGCATGCAACTATGAAAATGAGTTAAATGAAAGCTATTAATATGCATACATTCATTAAGTGTTACAAAACCAGCTTTGGTAAAGAACAGTTACCTGGTGATACTGTTGCTTGCACCTGCACTGTGAGCTTTAAATCTTACCCAGCTGGCAATTCTTCCACAGTTGTAACTCTCAGGCTTTCAGCTAATTCACTTCCCCACCGAGTGTCTTCTCTTACTTGATTTTGTCCGTGGTAGCCTGTGTTTTCTGGTAATCTCATGAGTCCAGGGAGTCTAACAGGACGCTGTTTTCTCCAGTACACAACTCTGGGGTGTCAGGCTTTGCAGTGCTGAATGCCTGGTCCCAACTGGCCCATGCCCAAGCCTCTTCCAAGTCCTGTTCCTAAGCAGACAGTGGGGTGTGAACATAGCCTAATCAGCCGCCAGACAAGGGGCTGGAAAGCACTGTGAGAGTAACTCATAGAGGACAGGGCGGGTGCATATCTGTTTATTTATGGGGTCTTTGTGGCATTTAGAATCCCTCGTGTTAGACAATATTTGTCTATACATAGAGTTTCTGTGCCTGTGTCATTGTGAGGCCCATCCATTGCTGCTGGAGGCCTTTCCAAAGGGTGATGTCCTCAGACTGCTCAGTGCTGTGTAGGTGGGTACAACCTGTGGGGAGTTGGGTCCTTTGATTAAAACAATTGGCACATGCAAAATTAACTACAGTGGCCATGAGCTGTTTCCTGAATGAAGTCTAAGTTCAGGGCCCAATGGGCTAAAGGCTAACAATAATTATTTAAAAGATCACTACATATCTATTACCGTATCATGTTTGGAGGGTTTCAAACAGACACATTTGGTTTAACTGGAGTCAACAGTAGGCAAGATACTGCCACAGAAGTTTTAATTCTAAACACCATCTCATCTTAGTGTCCAAAGCTGATGACTGTTAACAGTCTGTTCTAGGGCAAGGAGGTTGTGTTTTCCTTAGTGTGAGGACTAGGATAGAAAGCTTGGTGTTAACAGAGATAGGCTAAGATACTCCTTTGAAGATGCAGGAACTGAAATGGAAAGCATTGGTGTTGGTGTTTGAAGTTGATAGTGAGGTAATGATTTTGTTACTCAATGACCCGCTGTGTTTTAGAAGTAACTTACATTTTTGGACTACGCTTATCAAGTGGTTTGGGCTGTGCTTTTTGTGTGAATTTGAATGTATACCAAAGTTTCACAGTATATTCACATGGAACAGTGTTCACTAGCAAAGCTCCTGGCTGCATTTAAACAAGTCATCTGTATTCCTGATTGCCTTTGTCTTACAATGTTTTTTATGCTCTATTTTTGTCTGTATAGTTCTCTTGATGTTATAAAATGAGACTTTTGATCTTTGGTCAGGGACAAGGTATTCGTAGTTATTTAAGGACATTTTCAGTAAAAACAGAACTGAACAGTTCATATTGTTGCTACCTGCTCATCCTAGGCTTGGAGAAACACGTTAAAGGTACTCTGCATTTTTGTGACCTCTTGCATTTGCAATGGGTTGAGATGGGTCCTTCATTTCTCTTCTCTTTTCTGGTATTTTCCACCCCCACCACCCAATCACTTGAGCAAAGGCTTAAAATAGTTGGGATGACAGCACACTACATGGATTTGTAACATTCCTTAGAAGCAAAGTACTGCAAAGCAGTGGAAATGAGATTCTCTGCGGTATAACTGCCCAGAAAACATAAATGGGGAATGCAAGGGAGTTCCTGGGGACAAAAATGTCAGAATGAATGCTGACCTTTAACTTCTAAATGGCAAGTTGAGTTCCATGCATTTCTCTGTGTGCTATGCAGTTAACCACCAGGTATCCACCTTGACATTAGAATATTAGCCTTTCAAAGCTCATCAAGGAAATCTGTAAATTACAATTTATTTAAATTTTAGGACCTTTAACAGTGTTTTGCATAGTATGATGCACTAGGCAGATGAGCATGCTGTGGAATTCATTCAGGCAAATTACAATTTAAGGATATGTACCGTGTTGCTGATCTCTAATTACCTACCCCAGAATAGGGAGAGGAACTGCATAAAATAAATGGCTCGAGAGCCCAGTCTTCGGAGAGATTTTAAGTGCGAGGAAGGGCAAATAGCTGCTCTTTAGTCAAAGGTTTAGGGCTTAGATTTTGTGGACAGGGAGACAGAGTTAAATTATCTCTAAGCCAGGGTCATCTTCTCACCTTTCCTGGGTTGAGGCTGTACTGTAAATCAGTCAGTAGCTCCATTGAACTGATCTGCTGACAAGTTAATGATTAACCGAAAACTATCAACCAGACAGAAGCGGAACACTGCTAAACAACTGCGAAGTAAAATAGCTCTTGAATACAGATTACCTGACTAAATTATTTGCCAATGAATTATTCTAACTGACTGACGTTCAGAAGCATTCTGGTCTGGGGATCCCCGCGAGAAGTCCTAACAAAGCCTCTTTAAACCTCTCCATGAATGCAGAGGCAAATACCTTGCCAGATCCTAATGAGCAAGAGAAGGCTGTTGCTACAATGCCGAGTCTCAGTATCTAGCAGTACCTATCCAAAACCACAAAACTCCAAAATCAGGAAAGGGCAGGTTAGGACGGGAAAATTCCTCATTTCTTCCTGTGTGGACTCTACTGAAATGGAAGCTTGTGATCCAGTTGACTTGTAGCTTGTGTGTACACAGTTACAACACACTAATCCAAACACTGACGTATTTTAAAAACTGCCAGACTGCTTCTCTGTTTTTGGAGAGTGCTTGGATGACTGTCAGTGTCTGACACATGAGTGTAGTATTATGCAGGAATACTTCTTCAGCAGGACTGTTCAGAAGCAGGATCTCTGGAATTGCTCCTTGCCAGATACTTGCCAATACCTGTGACTGTTGAAATGAGCACCATCATGTCCTGTCAGGCCCAAATACAAGTCTTGTGAAGACAGGCCTGTAGAACATGGGGCTTCTCTATAATCAATAGAACAGTTCCTGATGACAACTTGTGGGGTTTTGGGGACACCCTGGTGTTACAGTGGAGTGGGCTGCAGTATTTTCACACTTGCTCATTCTTTACATGGCCATTGAAATCCCAAGAAACATTTCAGGTATTTATAGGGAGGAAGCTAAAATGGCATAGGCTTTTAACTCACCCCGAGTGTTACCATTTGCATTAGATATTCCCTGCCTCTTAAGCCTTCTCCAAATGTTTGAAAGCATAGCAGATCCTCTAAAACACAAGGCTTTAACTTAATGGGTGCGGTGGTCTTTTCTGTTAAACAGAATCCATGCTAACTCCTGTTTGTCTTGCACTTTTAGATCTCGTTAACAAAATAAAGTGAGGAGTGATATTGTCATTAAAGGAGGTGGGGGTTTTTTGTCTAGAATTTATATTTTTACAACTGTTTTATGGCCTCAATTTGCTCAGGAAAAACTTCCCAAGTTACACATTAGTTTAAGAGGTCCAGATGAATTTTAACGGGGGTATTGAAACTTATCCCTGAAATTTCAGAGGGTGCAGAAAAAAGTTCCCCAAATAGTGCTAGATGTTATACAAACCTATCTCATTTTCCCTGAGTTATTCCTCCTGCTCATACAGAAGGAGAGCTGTCATTACAGCGGCTGGTTGGTTTAATGACGGCCTTGCCGGTGGATTGTGGGCACCCCTGCACACACTGAAGAGTTAAACTGAAACCCCTCGTGTGCGCAGGGGTGTTTTTAGGTTATTTTTACCAGAACGCTGCTGTTTTTCCAGAGTTTCTGTGGGGAGCCGCCCAGCAGAAGCAGGAGCATCCCCCTAGGGGCTGGGGAGGGGAGAGGGGACTGAAACCTTGGGATTAGGGGAAGTGGAAACTTGCCCCTAAAAGAAAAGTATTTTATTTAAAGTTCTGTATTTTAGTGTAGATATACACACACACACACACACACACATATAT
>VZRO01008494.1:703949-764376 GCA_013397915.1 Daphoenositta chrysoptera | reverse complement strand
TTAGGGGCAGGAGGGGAAGAGGATCTCGCCTCCCGGCCCCGTCCCACAGCCCGGGGCAAGCCGGGGTCTGGGCTCCGCGGAGAGTTGCGCGGGCGGGCGGGCAGCCTGGCGCCGCNGAGGGAGGGAAGAGGAGAAGAAGGGAGGGAGGGAGGGAGGGAGGGAGAGAGGGCGGCCGCAGCCTCCGCGCCCAGGCGGAGCCGCCTTTCCCTTTCCCCGGCCGCCGAGCCCCGAGCGCGTTATCCTGCGGGGGCGGGAGATGGCCGCGCGGGGCAGCGGCGGCGGGCGCTCGGCCGCCAGCGGGAGGCACGCCTCAACTTCCTAGAACTCGGGGAGCCGGGGAATAGTTGNGGAGCCGGGAAATAGTTGCTGGGCTGAAGGCAAGAGAAGCCTGGTTTCGTTCCCGAGGTCCTCGCGGTGCGGTGAAGCCGGTGGCTGCGCCGGTGAGGAGGAGGAGGAGGAGGAGGTAGGTGCGGGTCGGTGGTACCCGGGGACGGGAGAACCGGGGCGGCCTCTGTTTGGTCGTCCTCGTCCTTCCCCGAGCGGTTCGCAGGCAGGACTTGCTGGTGTTTCGGGAGAGCAGCTCTGAAGCGTCTTAGGCAGCGCTGCCTTGTCGGGATTCAGGTACCCTTGAGGAATTTAATTTTGTGGAGGTTAATTAAAAGGCTGTTGTAAAGTATTATGGCTAAAGCTGTTTTGACAGCTCGTCTTTTTTTTTTATATAAAATAATGTGTTACCNTTTTTTTTAATGTGTGTGTGTTTATGTGACTTTTCCTCCTCTAGCAGTTCGTAAAGGTGAACTCTGCTGCTTCTAAACGTGCAGCAGTTTTGCAGGATGGAATGTGCCTTTCTTATTCCCCTGTAAACTTAGGATACGTTGTCATGCTGGTAGTGCATTTCATCACAGCACAGCAGTGTCACCTGAATGCCCTCACGGTTCTTCCTGCACTGAAGATTTCTGTGAATATCTCTTGCTGCAGTATCCTTGTAGCTAAGGTTTTTTTATAACTTCTTTCAGACATTTCAAGTGGTTTTATAGACACACACAGAATGAGAGTGTATTTTTAAGGATCGATGTTACTCTATTTTTGATTCCTCTAACGTTAGTGTTGTTTCAGTCTCAACGTCTAAATATAGTTCTCAGTTTGGGTTTTTTTATGGTCTTCACCTGCACATCAATCTTTTCAATGACTGTAATATGAACTAATGGTAAAAACAGAAGCTGCATGTGGAGGAGTGTTTTCCTGAAGGCTTTAAGATACTTCAGATTTCAGGAAAAATTGTTACTAGCTTTTGGAAAGGGTTTTGGAAAGTTCACTGCTGTTAAGGTAGTCTCCATGCATGGTATTTCTTATAACTTAAAGCTAGAAAACGGACCTGTTTCTTAAAAAATACTTTGAGATCCTGGTTTAGATCAGAAATCCAGCACAATTGACTTGTCCATGTCAGTGAGAAATACTGGTTGTTTTAACAATGCCTTGGCAAAACTGAAGAAGTAGGCACTAGTGGTTACATGATAATGTAACATAATAATAATAACAACATAATGTGTTAAAATTGCTTTCCAGCTTCAAATTCCCACCTGTGATGTAAATTACAGCCTCACCACATCTGATATCATTGCACAAAATTCTGTTTTCTGTACATAAGCAACTAATCAGTGAATCTTTATGAACTGAACCGTCTCATTCTCTGTGCATCACAGAAATATGTGAGAGGTCAGTGTACGCTCTTACCTGTTGGAGTCTGTAAACTGTCCTTGAAGAATGACATAGAATACTCGCTGTGGTTGCACCGATGTAACATGATGAATCAACTGGTGGTGAACTGGACATGCAGTTTGTGTATTGTTCAAGGGTCTTTCTCTTGCTTGCCTTTTATATTCCAAGGTTTAAGGTGTTGCCTTTTCATTATCCAACAGCTTTATGTTCCTAGGCAGCCATCAATTCTGTAAAGCACAGACTTTAAAAATGCGATTTCTGGATTGTGGCCTGTAGCTTGGATTTACATATTTCATTATGTTATTATCCAGCTATATTCTGTTATATGGATTTTACCCTTTTGCCAATTACAGTACATAAAATCCGGGAACTCTGTCCATGTTCAATGCATTAGCAGTAACATTAGTCTTAAACAGATCAGAATTCTGTGTTTATGTAGTGAAACAGAGAGAGAGAGAGCAGAGTGAAACAGAGAGAGGTGACTTCTGTTGAAGGTCATGTAAGAACATGCCCAGTATATCTGGAATTGAAATGTGGTGTTCTCACATTTAATTTTCATCCAGAGGGTAAAACGAGGCTGGATTATTTGCTTGGTGTTTACTGAAGTCTGACTGCCCTCTTACGTAGAATTGACTATGTTGCAGGTGGCTGCTGTCAGCTGTCTGTAAGACGTCTTCAAAGTAGCTTACAGTGCTGTTGCTACAACTCTTGAGCTGTACTATCCTTAGGCATCTACATTTGAAATTTAATTGGACCTGGTGTGTAGGCAGGCTGAGAAAGCACACCAAGAAATGTGCAGGTAGCAAGTGTAATACAAACTGGATTTTTTTAATATACTCTGTTGTTTGTGTAAGTTGTACTGTCTGAGGCACATAGTGATCCTTGTGGATACTATGGATACAGGCTAAAGTTGAAATTACTATGGAGCTGTGTTCAGGATTAAAAGACAGCTACCTCTTACTGGCACTATTTGTTCTTAAGACCCGTTTTATTACTCAGGGTTTGGTTACCACAGCAGAGAGCCTGTGTTCTGTCATGTCATAAATATGAATGCAAATAGGTCTAGTCCACGCCATGGATCTTGTTATACGCCAGTTAAGAGTAATTTACTGGAGCTTCTTTTGGGAGGTGGGGCAGAAGGGATGTTCTTGGGTGCAGTACAGTCATGGGAAGGTAATGGTTGCCTGACTTCTCCAAAGGAAATTTGATAGAGACAAAAAGAGGGTAGTTACTTGTTTCATTCCTTTGGTTGAGTTTTCACTTTACCTGCTGTCCTTTTCTCTAAGTAGAAAGATTCGGTTGAATTGGACTTTGCCCATGTTGCTGCAGAGGAGTGGTGCTACTAGAGATTTTTAAAACTGCTAGGTAGTGGGTGGATGTGTAAACAGGGAGCAGGCTTTTTCCTTTATACCAGTGGCTGAATTCTCAACTCTCTCAAATTGTAGTTAGAAGGGAGTGTGGAGATAAGCCAAGAATTGACTAGAGTATTTTGGTTAGTGCTCTCTTTTTTAGTTCAGGTGAAGTCTTGCTAGAGGTCTACACTGGTGTCTAGTGTTAGTGTATTAAAAATCGCATGTAATGTGATATTTAAAAGGATGTCTTTTGTGAATGAAACCTGTTTTCTCCAGAACCTTGTTATTGAACAGCTTCTGGCCATCCCTGTCTTTTTAGAGATTAGCAATCTTTGTTTTGCTTTTGACTTTTTCTGAAGCATTTGACTTCATGTACAGTCCCTGGATCTCCTAATTCTGTATTTCTGTTGCATTGGATTCTGAATATCTCGTCTCCCATTTCCTGTGTGTCGGCTGCCTGTCTGGTAACAAGAACAGGACACTATTTCTCCATAGAGAGATTGAGAAAAAGTTGACTTTCTGGGTTTTCTCCAAGATTGTGTAAGGTCCAGTGATATGTTGAGCCATTATCAGTGTATTTGTGGAGAAGACTGAGGAAGTGATGAAAAGTATGCCAAAGTTGTTACTTTCTTTTAAGTTAGAAGAAATAGGGTAGTGTTTATAGTGAATAATAGGACTGCCTCCTGTGCCTTGCTTTCTGTTTCTTTATATGCAGGTTCCTTCTGTAGTTGGAATCGAAGGTGAGATTTTTCAGCAGCTGGTTTTACTGATGACTCAGTCCCAAAGTAAGTTCTTCAAGGCAGATGTTTAGTGTATGGGGAAGTGCCTATACAGTGTTCCAATGGATATGGATCCTGGTGATTCCGCCAAGCATGCTTGCATGGAGGGTCTTTTGGGGTTTGTCGCTGCTTCCCTTGTGCTACTCAAAGAGTGAGTGTGATTTGCACTGGCCTTAGAGGTATTGAAGGCAATTTGGCAGCAGCTGGAGAGGCAGCAGGTGAGTACACAGCTACCTGATCTAGCCTTGGACATTCTGGGCAGAGGTTGAAGCATAAGCACACAGGAAAAGCATCTTCTGATTATACTGTGGTATCATCTTTAGGGCACTGCCATTTTAAAAAGAACAGAAAACGTGTCAGTGCCGAATAAAATAGTCTGATTAAACTTCAGAAACCTTTTCTAATACAGTTTGCTTTTGTGGAAGAGAGTAAAAAGAGGATGCCACATACTGCTAAACTATGTCATATTTGCCTGTTGCATGCAGCTATTAGGAGGGTGCACAGAAGATTTTATAATCAGGCATTCTTTTGTGGTTGTAGTAGTAGTAGTGTGTGCTCTCATGGTGTCAGGGTTCTGCTATTGCCATGTTCTTGCTTCACCAGAGGCAGGGGTCAGCCTGAAAATTGATGTTGTTGTGGCTTCCTGCAGGAAACGGTGAAAATACTGCTGGCTTTCTGACAGCCCCCATGGAGAGAACGGACAGTGTAGCTGTTGATAAGCCTGAAACAGCGCCAGGAGGACTGGTGACTCCTGTTCTACTCTAACTTTGGCTGTGCTTTCTCCTGTTCCTGGCCTACATACTGTAGCAGCTTAAGTTTTAGCTGTTTCTGGACAGCACTGGTCTCAGCATTAACCTGTCTTGCAGGTTATCTGCATCTTTCACTGGTGCCCAAGTTTGATTTGAGGGGACTTACTTTGATATTTTCCGAAGTTCCCTTCCCTTTTGGTCTTTTATCAAAGTTGAGCTGAGGGGCTTTTTGTTGTTAGTTCCAGGAAACGCTGTAACCAGAGGTAGAGAGGTCTCTGCTGACAATGTCTGTTAAATTCACTCATGTCTGGCATCCTTCAACATTCTGCAATTTCCACTTTTGAAGCTGTGGATAAAAGTATGTCTCTACTGTTTTCTCTCCATTACTACTTCCTGTAGTTATCAGAGCATTAGTGGTTTTACCTGCTATTTAACCTACAGCTGTGTTCCTAACTACAGCATGGTAAAGATTAAGGCAAGTTTATCCCTATTTCTGTAGTCAGACCTACAGTTCACATGTAAGAAGCTCTCAAGAGCTGATATGCTTGAGGCAAATAGAAATTGAAAGAAAGCTCTGATCTCCTGGATCTTAGTGGCAAAGTGAAAATGCAGTTCTTCCAAGTTTGTCAGTTCAGCTTAGTGTTGGTGACCCAGGCACGGCTCAGAGGAGATGCCTTAGGGAAAGAAAATAATCACAGCTAGTGATCTTCTAGGCAGCTTAAAGAAAGAAATGTGAACATTACAGTTTTGGTTTCTCAGATGATTTATTCTTCTTCTCCCCAGTAAGATGAATAAACTCTTCCTGAATTAATCTGGTTGACACTTCCTCCTTTTGTTTTTCAGAGATCTTTCAACTTCAGATCTGACATAAAGCTCAGTCTTCCAAGACTGCAGCTTTTAATCCATACGGCTCCATACTGGCATTTAAAACTCTGACACTAAAAATAAGAAACTGAAGGGATGAGAGAAATACAGCCTGTCTTGTGAAAATGAGTGCAGGCATCTTGGAAACCTTTGTAACAAACGTTGGTTTACAAGAGGAGAAGGACAGTGAGTGATATTAATCAGGGAACACCTAATCCATTTTAAAGCTTTACTTGTTTTTCTGTGATGAGCAGGAAGACAGATAAAACACAGGGACTTATGCTCAGTTCCTGACACTGACCTGAAGTGGCTAAAGATTGACACAAGTGCTTAGTAAAGTCTAAGCTTAGTGAAACACTTACTGGAAGTGGTGCCTATTGACTGTTTTAGTGGGCCTCTTATGATGGAGAAGAGCTCAGTTAACATTTACATCTCAATTTTAGTATGTGGCAATGGGAGAAGAACACCCTTAATCTCATGCCGGTATAAAATTGTGGAAGGTGTGCCTTGTTGTAATAAAGCTTTTAACAGTAGCTTTACAAAGGAGAAGAGAAACCGATTTGAAACTCATGGTCTGTGTAACTGGCTTGGATGAACCGTGTTCTAGTCCAATAAAGGTGGGGGAGAAGCTTAACCCTGCTCAACACTGTAATTCCCTAATTGGTGAAGTAGGGAACAATCAAATTAAGGTAAATGCAGTTGTAGCTAAAAATAATTTTCTGAATATGTTGCAGTATGAATGATCTATCACTTAGCTGTGATTGCAGTGGATTTAAACATTCCTTTTTGTTAAAGTCACCAGATAGATCTTTGAAAATTAACTCAATTTTAAATGGCTTTGCAAAGGAGAAATAACAACATGAAGTTTGATGATCTCGCTTTTGAGAGCAAGAAAAATAGTCACTTGACTGACTGAGACTAGTTGGGTATCAAGAACAAATCTTTTCACTAGATTCCAGGAGCTTTGGCCTTTGTGCCAACATAAATATGGGTGTCTCTCTAATAGCAGAATTGCATTGGATTAGTTTGAGCTTTTTGGAAATTTATGATATGAAATATAGAGTTTACTTTTATACTTCCCTGTTTTGAGAAAATAGGGAGTTAATGTTGAACTGGGCGCTCCTTTTTCCTCTGGCTGTTTTGAAGAGAACCGAGGTCCCCCTCTTTCTAAAATGCTTTTCTCATGTTTGTGA
Source organism: Daphoenositta chrysoptera (assembly GCA_013397915.1). Lineage (NCBI taxonomy): Eukaryota > Metazoa > Chordata > Aves > Passeriformes > Daphoenositta > Daphoenositta chrysoptera. The sequence goes on along the minus strand of VZRO01008494.1, from coordinate 757,720 downwards.
GTGGTTGATCAGACACATCTTGTTCTAAAGCTGTGCTGCATTCAGTGAGGCAGTTCAGATGGCTGTGCTGTGCAGACCCGAACAGAGGGTTGTAGCTACGCAGCGTTAATTTTGGCTGCTCCTAAGCGCTGCTGAAGTTCCGGTTGTTATCAGTGGGGTCCAGCAAATAATGTGCTTGTGCTCAGGGCAGGTGTGGAGAATACTGTCCCTCGGTGAGTGAAGAGGAATCTGGTTAATACTAAGCTTTCTGCCTTTTTGATGACTTTATTCTCAGTCTCTTGTGTTGTGCCCTTCTGACATTCTGCAAGGAAACTTAAGTGCTCCACTGAAGGGAAAGGGTGACCTTACACTCTGTGTTCTGCCAAACACAAAGTATGCCCGGTATGGGGAAAGAGGGGCAGAGAAGGTAAATATCCAGACAGACACACGATGCTGCCTGTGTCCCTCTCTAAAGTTCGCATGAAAAATTAGTTTTTCTCATGTCATCTTAATCTCTTATATGACATTTAAATGCACTCAGCATGTTCTAACAAATCTCAAGTGCCCTCTGGTAGAGACTCTTGCAGTTGAAAACCTTTGGTATTGAAATAAATTGTTCTGAATGTACAAGTTGGTGGCATTTCTCAGATGTCTGATACCAGGCTGTCATCTTCAATTATTTCTTCATGCCCTTTGTTCCTACAAAGTATTCTCTGTAGTGGACCTGAACTGTTTCCAGTATGTCTACACAGCTCAGTGATTTTTTAGATGATTTCAGTGAAACAACAAAGGACTACAAGCATGAAAGTTGACAAAATAGGCAGGATTGTGGCTTTATATGTGCATATTAACATGCATTTCCTGCCAGCAAAAGTTCTTGTCACACAGGTTTTTAGCACTGTGAGTTACGAGTTCCTGTACTTAAATTTTCCTTCTATGTTCACTTAAGGATTGCATGATGGAATTGACATTTTCTCAAGAAAAGCTGCGGATCTTGGATCAGTACCGTTGATGATACCTCCTGATTGCAACACCCGAAGCAGGGTCCTGTAACGGATTTGTCACAAAAAACACAATGGATCTCAAAGAGAGCTGCCCAAGCGTTAGCATTCCCAGCTCTGATGAACACAGAGAGAAGAAAAAGAGATTTACTGTAAGTATGTAAGAGAGTAAGCACTGTGGGCAAATGCATAGGTTATTGATGCCTAGCAGTGCTGCTTTCTTTTCTTCTGCTACTAAGCTTCGTATTATTTTCAATAGGTTTATGGAAATCAGTTTCCTTGCTCTTGTGAGTACTGGCCATAGTCCAGTGTGAAAAGTTGTGAATATTTTAGTATTTACCTATTTTTCTTTCTGCAAAAAGAACTTGCCTTTACAAATTTCTTCTGTTTTTACCCCGAAATAGCTGCATTTGCTTGTGTAAAATGTCTAAATATCCAAATACAGGGAAAGCATTTTGATACCATTTTTGGCATTCTACGTGATTTTTCATGAAGACATTTATTTTGTAAAGGGGTAAAGTATGGATTTGGTTCTTTGTGGTTTTTTGTTTGTTTCCATCCTTTCACAGATATCCTATTATACTATTATAATTTTTTCGTGTAAAATGAAAGAAGTATAAACTATCAAATTTATTCAAAATGTTTTTTCTGTCTTCCTTCCTGTTTCTGATCCTAATGCTTATGAATTTTTTCCTATCCTGTTCCCATTTCGTCTCCTTGCCATTCCTCTCCCTCTTCCTTTCTTTGCCTCCCAGTTTGACTTTCTGGTTGTGAAGTCTTCCTGTTGTGTGAGAAATTCTTTGCATTGCATACTGTAAAATAAAGTAGTGTGGTATGGATTTTTGTTTGGCTTCTATGTAACCCTAAATGACAAGATGAAAATACTTCCTTCAAAAGGCTCAAACTATTTCATTGCTCTTGTGCAACTTCCTCCAAGATTTTTTTTTCACCGAGTGAATTAGTCACTCTTCAAATGAGGAAGGCAAACACCCTTATATGGAGTTGCGGTCTGAAGAATACAACAAAACAATGGTTTACTACGATTTATGTTATCTCCCTTTCCTTTTCACCTCCCTTCCTCAGAGAAGAGCAGTGCTGTTTGATTCTACAAGTGTGTCAAGATGTAGTTTGGGGAGGGAGTGTGCTGGTAAAGGGAATAAACAAAAGAGAACTTTACTAATTCCTTAAACTTCTGCATGCATGTGAAACTCAGGTGAGCAGGAAAGTCTAAACATGAGCAAAACAGGTTTGTTTTGTTGCCTCAGTGCTGGCAGTTCTGCTGTTAAAATATGCCAGTGTGGTAAATTGAAAATCTACTAACGTTGTGGTTTCCAGGTCATTTTACCTAAAGGTCTGTGAGACAACCTGAGTAGTGTAAAGGCATTTTCTTTGGGTGTGCCCTTTAGAAAGCTGTATGAAACGTCAGGAACGGGGGGCTGAGGGAGGAGGGGGGAAGGAATCCAGGCCAGCTTACACTGTGCAGAGGTACACTTTGTCTCGCTGGCTTCTGCTTTCTGTGCCAGGGAGTAATTAGCAGCTTGACAAGAAGTGCTTTTCACAACCAAGCTTTCAAATATTATCACATATATTTTAGGATATGATAACAGAAGTGAGGGTCATACTAAACTTCATGGTAGAAACTGTGAATTCCAGCATGTGTCAGTGCTTTTACTGTGTCCCCTCTTCTGTAGCTGTATGTAATGACAGGATCCTATCAGTACTTTGACAGGGAGTGAGAAAGGGGTGTGAGGGGAAAACAGTTCTTAACAAATTTGTGGTAGGTATAACTGTCTCTTTTGGTGGCCACACTAGTGCCATTTCTATAAAGAGCAGTAAGAACCTTGGGATGAAAAGAAAGATGAGTGATAAAGATTATGAAAGATGTCATGTGACTGCGTAGTCTTCACCTTACCTTTGCTCACAGTATGTATCACTGCTGCTTCTGAGATGCTTCTAGAATCTTACTGGTCTGAATAGAAACTATGAATTTCTACTCAAACCTTGCAGTGGCTTGCTTAAGGCTGGCATGGAAACAAGACAAGTATGTGCAACTTCGGTTTTGCTAGCTCTACTTTTTCCCCCTCACACTTGCTCTGATAAAGTGTTTTCAAAAACAATCACGTCTCTGAGCATTCGTCATTCTGGTAATTAAATGAGCTTTTCAGTTTTGTCTCTGGAAGTGAACTTCTCATTCCTCCTGAGCATTTTCATGACCTTTTTATTGAATATTTGATTTGGTTTTGTTAAATACTGGATATTTTGATATATTTATTACCTTCTTTTTTTCTTTTTTCAAATAATTACATGTTTGCATTTTTTGGGTGTTCTGGCAGGGAACCTTTTTTGCATCCACTTAATTCATGGCAACCAGCCTCTATGTAAATCCACACTAGTTCTCTGTCCTGCATTTTTCTGAAGATTCAGCATTCACTTTCTTCATAAAAAGAATAAAGTATTTCCTTGTTTTGGACCATATCTAGCCTATGTTAATTGCTGTTCTGTCCTTGCTGCATATTCGGTCATTCTTTTGCCTGTTTTGACAAACAGCTTTGTTTTGGGTTTCTTACTTTTATCCCTATGCTGTTTGATGTCTGAGGCTTAATTTTCTCTTCTGACCTGTTCTTGTCTCCCTTCACACCTGGATCATATACAGGCTTATTAAAAAATCTCTTTCAAGGGTGCTGTTTGTCTGATTAGATCTGAAAACTTTGTCTCAGACCTGTGATTTATAATATTAATCCCCAGCCCTGTGGAAATTTGAGTTGGTTTTTTTTTTTATTTGTTGACAATAAATAGTTTCCTTACTTTCTCAATGATTGCTCTCTCAAAATTGGAAAACAGTCTACCTTTTTATTTTTCTTTGTTTAATAAAAATCAAGTGTTTAATCCAGGAGCATGAGCTACCATAACAGAGTTGAAGGCTTTTCATTTCAGTGACTTCATCTGTGAAGAAATTTTACTGCATCCAGAAATAGCTGGATCCTGGCCTGTCTGTATCTGGAAAGACAGTTTACAGTGATGCTTTCAGGAATTCTGTTTATTTTTCTTCCTTTTTATTTTTCCAGAGGTTTGTGGTTTTTACCCACATATCATGAGTTATGGATGCATCGTATCCGTGTTTAAGGAGTTTTCTAAGACAAAATTTGGATTATGAATAATTAGACTTATAAAGGTTATTCCCTAAGTGAGTCTAGATTCCTCCCCCCCACCTTTCTAGAAATAAGCATTGCACATCTCTCTAATCATTACATAGGTGTAGCTGAGAGTAGTAATACAGCCCAGACATGTCATGGTTTTAGGTTTTACCAGATACTTAGTGGATATTTTATATGTTCTTACCGTCCAGTGTTTCCATAACTGTTGAACTTGCAGCATTTCCTTTGTTAGGGTGTGCAAGAGCTTTGTTAGTGGTTTGAACTGGATGACCTCGTAGAGTTTTTTTTATGCTCTCTTGTGTAAAAAATGTTGATTGCATCATTGTTCTACAGCTACTCTGAGAACAAAACTGTGTTAATTTTGCGGTTGCCAAGGAGGTGGATATCATCTCGTATCCTAAGTTATGCTTGCCTGTGCACTCTGCAGTCTGTGCTTTCTGCCCAGCTACCTTGGCCCTCTGCTCAAGCATGTTGGCATTGATTTGCCGTGCAGTCATGGGGAGCAGAGGTGTTTCGTGTTTGAACATTGCTTACAGGACTTGATTGCTATATAAGATGCCCAGTTCAGGAGGACAGTGCTGAAGTTTTGCAGCTGAAGCTTTCTCTGTCTGCAGTGTAGGGAGGCTCTAGAAGGGGAGAGGGTAGGTTTTATGCTAACACTTGTTTAGCAGTGTGAGGCAAAGTGGGTTTTCTTGGAAGGTCTCATCAGCATTCTGCTGGGTGCTTCCATCCAGCTTCCTGTGTTCCCCAGGGCCTGGGACTGAGAACAGCTTATGTGAGCAGTTAACCCAGCGTGACTGCAGCCCTCAGGCAGAGGAACTGGTGATGGGGCTGCCACTTCCCCGCGGGAGTTAGAGAGTGCCATGGTGCTATTGCAGGGCAGGAGGGAGACTGGGGCATTGGCCCAGTTGTCTGCACTGGGGATTAGCAGCGCTCTGCACTCATTTCCTTGCTGTGCCCGTCCTTTTCCCTGAAGGAATAGCTGAGCTCCTTCTGGAAGCACAAGAAAGTAGAGAAGTGAGGACAACTAATTGCCTAAGAGACAGGAGAAGCCTGCTGGACACACAGCTGTCAACCAGATTTATGAATCCAGGAACTGACAATCCGTCTAGCTGCTGAAGTCCTCTGTGGCATGGCACTTGAAAGGCCAGAAGTGTGCAGCAGGTTCCAACTATACCTCCCTTCATCCCAGTGCAGTGTATTATGTTATATGGGCTGTATTTCAGCCACAGCACCATTTTTTCCTCCCTGAACAACTGTGCCATCAGCCAGGATTCTTCTGTATTGAAGGTGCTGGAAGGAACAGTTACCTTTGTACCTTCCATATATACTTTCTCTTTAGCTTTTGGTGAAGGCAGTCTTCAGTATTTTTAAATGTTTTGCTTCTTTAATATTAGTCTTTATTATGGATTATCAAGTTGTTAACAAATTCCATATTAAATTTTAATAGACTACTGTTTGATGGCCAGGTGTTCTTATTGGATATTAACTAATTTATGAAACTCCATTAAATCAATTTTGGTGGGTTTTTTTGCCTACCTGGTGTTTAAAAAAATTTCTGTAAAGTACCAGATTCTTTTAATTGTTCTTTTAGTCATTTCAGTTGATGTCTGTGTGACTTAGCTGTAAGAAATACATGGTTCAATAAGTGCATTTAGACAATAAATTTAACAACCTGCCCTTACTTCCACCACAGGATTAAACCTGTGAGGTTTTACTAAGCTCTGTGGGCAATAACACTGTCTTTGTTCCTACAGGTTTACAAAGTGTTGGTCTCTGTTGGCAGAAATGAATGGTTTGTCTTTCGACGATATGCAGAGTTTGATAAACTCTACAATACGGTAAGCAAAAAGCAAGCTATGAAATCATACCAGAATAGCTGAGTAACACTTGCTTGCAGTGTTATGGTTTGAGTTAATCCTCTCTTGAGGAGTTTTGAGTCAACATTTAGTAACCACAGGAGCCTGATTAAAGAAGATGATGGAGTGGGTTTTTTAAACTTCGGTTTGTTTGAATTTCGGACTCAAAATCCACTTATTTGTCACCTTTTTTATAGTTACTTGGGATCATAGCTTAATGAAACTTCCAATTTAGTGGTTGTCAAAACATCTACAGTGTGCATTTGTTCATGATAAAAAACCCCACAAAACATCGAGATAGATAGATACATTTCTCATAAAATAAGTGTTTTTCTGTGAAGTACTGAAAGCAATGAACAAATCCTTGTTTCTTAATAGAAATTTTCTAGTCAGTCATTCATGGCAATTCATACCTGCAGTTTCATAGCACGTATGATTTTTTGCACAAGTATGGTCAGTGTTCCAAATAAAATAGGCCCTTTCAGCAACTAAGTATGGATTTCTTGCATTTGTTGTTAGAAGGGAATTTTGCCCTTTTTACCTAGTGGGCAAGTGGGGCAAATAGTTGCTCAGATGTGAGTCTGAGTTATGTGTGCTGTGTCCATACTTTTCTCCAGTTCTTCATGTTTAGAGACAATAATGCTGTAACAAAAGAGGAAATCATTCCCCTCTGATTCCCATACTAAAGTATTACCAGCTGCTCATTTTACCTCCACTTCCCTTCCACTGTCTCTCTGGGGAGCAGTCAGGCCTTCTCTCTTCTGCCTCACTGTGTGTGGATTTGTGTGTGGCAGTGGTCTCCAAGTGCGGGCTGTGAGCTTGGAGCTGTTCTGTGGGGTTTGAGCTGAAATGCCCCTGGATACCCCACGCTGTGCTTTGCCTGCACCTTGCAGGGATAGACTTGGAAGGCATGTGAAACCAGAATATCCTCCTTTCAGAGGGAGTGTTGGTGATCCTTTGCCACATTCTCTTGCCATTCAGATTGGCATTGCTCTGCTGAAGTTTGTTCAGCACTGGTCTCTCTAACATGGCCAGGGGTGAGGTCCTGGAGGAGCATAACCAGGAGGGCATTTAGTCCAGTTTCTATTCAGTGTAATTCACACAGTATAGTACACCAAAAAGAAGTTGTGCTGCTAGCTGGAAGAGATACTGGTGTTGCTAAGGGAAGAATTGCCAGCTGTTGTATTAGAAAACTACTCTTTTAAAGAGGATGAGAGTAAGATTACTCTTCTGGAGCACTTGAAGGTGAAGTGAATGTAGTCGAGGCTTGACTAGTGTCTTTTTTTTTTAATATATAATTCAGTGTTGTTGTATACTATCTTCTGGTCAGTTTATCAAGTGTAGTAATAATTGAATTATCAAATGCAGAATCATAAAATAGACCGTTCATCTGTTTGCAGTTTTGATGTAGGGGTAGACTACATGTGAATTCTAAAGCACTAAGAATGTCATTTGGACAAAACCCAGATGCCTGTATCCCCAGCCCATCCTAAACCTCATGCATACAGCCCTGTGCAAGCAAGTAAGTAAGAAAAAAACAAACCCAAGAGAGATAAAGAATTAATGGAGGAAGGAAGGAAAAAGGAAAATAAAAACAACACTGAATTTTTTTTTTTAACCTGGGGCAAATCATTTTGGCACCATTGCTCTAGTAGTCCATAAGATGAAGATGAGGTGGCCTTTGAATTTAAAAGGGTATGTCTATTGCAAACAAGCTGAGTACAGATTGTTCTGGGTATGTTTTTTTCCCCCATGTGTATGAGCACAGGAGATGGCACAGCGGAGCGGAATTACTAATAATCAGGTGTTCAAACTGTTCATCAGAAAACAAACAAAATGCAATTATTTCTAGGTACTTTAATGTCTAAGCACAATCCAATTTTATGTATTTTGTTTTCAGCTAAAGAAGCAATTTCCCACCATGAACCTGAAGATTCCAGCTAAAAGAATATTTGGAGATAATTTTGATCCTGGTATGTCATCATCTTGTTATTAATTTTGTCAGTTTCTTTATATGAAAATTGATCTATTCCAGCCTACAAGAAGCTATCTTAGATGAGTTTTGCAGCGGTCCTCAAAACAGTGACTAAACCAAAGTTTAGTCATGCTTCAGTCAAGAGCAGGAACTAGTGTGGGTAGGTGTTTTACCTTGTGATAGTGAACAAAGCTTTGCTTGGTCGCCCAGAGCCTCTCTTGCACTGAAGGCTATACTCCACCCAACCCTCCCATATTTAGGATTGTGAGAGGTTCTGAAATGTCAGGTGTGATCTCTCTCCTATAAAAGCAAAAGCCTAACTCCAGACTCTTCCTAAGCATTATGTGTAGTCCATTACACAAGCTTTCTTTGTGTGACTTCCCCCACAACAACCTCTGCAAAATGAAATAACTAAAGGATTTACCTTTGGGGACTTTTGAACTCTCTGTATCTAAATGTGCTTCCTTATTCAGTTCAGGTGAAAACGAACTTCTGTAGAACAACAACAGGAAGCCTGTACAATGTGAACGTGTTGTGCTCCAGTTACCAGAGATAGGTCCCATTTAGCTTGCTTTGTACACAGCAAAATACTAATGAAAGTCATTTGCAAAGTGCATTGAATTAACCTGGGTGGCACCACGGATGAGTAACTAAAAACGCAAATGGCAAGGCCAGGCCATTGCTCTGTGTGTTTGTACTATTCATTTGAGCCGTTTTTACTTCGGGGTTTTCCTGATGCCCTTTGGATCCCTCTCACCCTCCCCTGGCTTGCTGACGTGATCAGTTTGTAGTTTCAGCTCTTCCTGCACCTGTTTCAATCGTTTCAGTTTCTCCTTTACTGAGGAACAAATGGATCCAAAGCTGTTGAACTCTTAGGATGTGTTGGTTTGGGCTTTTTAAAGTTTCTACAAACAAACCTAGTTTTGGCAGTTACATTTAATCATCTGGATCCTGATGTGAAATTCTGTTTTGTTTTTTATTAAAGTAATCAAACACAAGTATCCAAGCTCTGATGTTCTATTCTGATAAAGAGGTAAATGATTGCCAAAAGTTCTTTCTACATGTATTTTGTCTACAGGGACTTTTTATTTAGTTCTGGTTCCTATTCTCTGACCTTGGGATTCTCAGAGCTGGCTGAAGACCAGAGAATGCCATGCAGTCTGGTTTGCTGTACAGGCAAATATGCAGGTGGATTTCTTGGAGCCAAATTTAGGAAACTGGAGTTTTAATGGGGAAAAAAACCTCAACTAAAACTTTATTAAAATTATATATGTAAAACAAAGTCCCTAAACTTGTTTTAAATTTCCGTGAACTACACTCAAATCCTTGAAGCATGAGAAACTAAATAGTTCTCAAGATGTTTCTTGCTGGGAGGCAGGGTGGAGATGGAGCCATGATGCTTATGTAAATAATTATTTTTCTTAACACTGATTTATTGAAGCTTTGATGTAATGTTTCTGCTGGCTCCTGAAACAAGTTACATATTTTACAAATATTGAAAAGGTATTTTACTTCTGTAATCCATCCATCAGTATGGAGCGTTGTACTACTGCACTGACATGCAGCAGAGTGAGACCTTTACATCCCTTTACCCAAAACCTACCAAAAATACTGTCATTTAAATTGCCATTTAAATGCTCCATTTTTATTGGCACTTAGGTTATTTCAAAATTAATCTTGTTTTAACTTGAAAAAATGGAACAGAAACCAGTCAGAATACAGAACCTGAAAATTTCAGATGTTACACGTTTTATCTTCACCAGTATGGATAGCTCTGTAGGCTTAGAGTGACTGATGACACTGTACATCTGCCACACTGAAACTGCTGATATTGGTGACTCCCATAATATCTGTATGCAAATTTACCTTCCTGTTAGATGTCAGTAATTTGGGATTATTAAATACCCTAGGAAGGGTTCAGGGATTATATCCCTGAAACAATATGGACGTTTTTAGTAATATTTTAAATTCAGCTGTTAATTAAAACTTAATTTTAATTTCAAATTTTAATAATTGTCAGTAATCTGTATAAGACAGTCATTGGAATGCCTTAAAAGTTAATACACGAGTTAAATATTCTTTTTCCATACAAATTATTGCTGATATGAGTAATGAAAGATAAGATTATTCCATTTTACACTTTATTTTATATTAAAACTCTTTTTCTGTTCTAAATCTTTTGTGTACCTTTCCATGTTGCTACAGAACAGTTATGTGTCTTAAGCTTTAGATAAGGCAAGGGATTCTGAGGATTATCATTTTTAATGTGGGAGATGATGTCCAAAATCTAAAGGAAAGTTATTTTATTTTGTTGTCTCTGATGGCTATATCTGAGTGCCTCCCGGCAGGATGAATTGTGCAATTTTCCCGCTGCCATACATACATGATGGAAATATGCTGCTTGGTGGGACTGTTCATGTGAAAACTTGACTTGTGCAACTGATGTCAAGTTTTGCCTGTGGGTTCTTGGGGGTTTTGTTTTTGTGGAATCGGGTCCTGAAGGGCTCACCCACGCAACGAAGGCTGCACAGGTTAGCCCGCTGTGGTTACACACTGTTCTTGTAGCACAAGGTGGCACTTCTAATCCACCTGGCTTCTGACATTTTTAAGTAGTGTTACAGAGAAACTGAAATTTGTTCTCTCAGCTCAGTTCAATGTTTAAGCTTGCAATTTTCGTACGTAGAATGAATCCTGTTCTCAATCAGTCGTGGGCCAGTCTCCTTTTAACTGGTATTTTAAATCCTAAAAAACCTGAATAAGAAAATAAGTCTTTTTCACAAGCTGACTGATGATTCTAATAAATCTGTTTTTTTCAGATTTTATTAAACAGAGAAGAGCAGGACTGAATGAATTCATTCAAAATTTAGTTAGACAGCCAGAGCTATGCAACCAGTAAGTAGTTTCATTTCTGTTTTATAAGGGCTGTTGAAAAGACATGAGATGAAAAGACATATTAAATATAAAATTGCAAATGAAGTATTTAACCAGAAAATGTATTTTACCTGTTCAGAGCTCTTCAGTATAAAAAAAATAAACTTTATATAGCCATCCATTCAGGAAAAATCTGCAGACTGAATAGTATAAAAATGGTTTTGTTCTCTGAAAGCCAACCTAAAAATTTGCAGGCAATTAACTGATCTTAATTCCAGGGGTGCAGGTTCCACTGTAAAGTGTTGCTGTAGGGCAGGTGTTTGTTTTGCCAGTGGCTGTACTGTTGGAGGGCCCTGCTGTCACTTGCTGCTGTGTTGCCGGCAGTCAGTCACTGCCTGCATCCTTTTTTTTTGTTAGAGCAGTTCAGGTGCGCTCTGGAACTTGTTTAAAGCACGGTAACCGAGTGGCTTAATTAGCTTGCTGAGATGGTTTGGGATAACCGAGCTGAGCTGCCCAAAGGAAATGACGAATAAGCTTGTGCCCAAAGTGTTCCCGGCAGAAGAACTGCAGGTGTGTTCACCACCACCAGTGGTGAATGGAAGGTGGTGCTAGGACAGAGTCAGCTTCAGCTAACTCTGGAGAACAGCACTCTGTGTGAACTCATTGTGGGGCAACGGGCACCTTCTTTTAGTTGAAAGCTGTAATCAGTTTAAACTAAATCTATGCAGCTTTCCATGTTGCTTGGACTGGTAAAATGGTAAAGCTCTATGCTTGGCTTTAGTGTTGAGTAAATGTCTTTAATACATACACTTTGCTTAATTAGCCTGTTTGTACAGCCTGTGAAATGTCCCATTTCCCACAGGAAAAAAGTAACTCTAACAGAATATCGCTGCAGTTTGGAGTCAGAGTTTCTGTTTTACTACAAACGAACTATCTAATGTACTGTCAGCCTGAAATATGTGCTTCTTTTCCTTTTTAAATTAAAAAAAAAAGGAGCATTTTATATATGCTTCTTTTGATTAGTGGAAAAAAATTAGTAACCAAGTCTTTAGCAAAGGATACTTTTCCACCAGAAGAAATATTATGAGGTTTGTGATTTTGGTACTATTCTTTGGGACATAATAAAAAGCACTTTAATATGACAAATTATTGAAAACTAATCAATTTTGTTTCATTAGGAAAGGATACTGATTTATTTAGGCCAATCTCCTCCTCTGTTTGGTTGTCAGTATGTCCAATCACCAAATATTTTTGTTCCAAAACATACTATATTTTTTCTCCAAAGGTGAAATGGTGCTTTTTTGTTATGGACGGCACAAATGGTGCTAAAAAGAAGAGGCATCAAATCTCAAATCCACCTGCCCCTTTAAATTTTTGTGAGCTTTTAGAATTGTTTTATGCTTGAATGTAACTGTAGAAGAATCAATGTTTTTTTAATATGGCACTTAGTTTGCCCAATCCATTAAATTGACTTAAACCAGGGTTAAGACAGAGGTGTGATAGCGTTTGGTGCTGTTGAAAGTGTGTTCAGAAACAAGCTTATTAAACACAGTTCTACAATAAAGACAATTAATAGAGACCGAAGTTTGTCTTGTGCTGTTCTCCTCCACCCCACACTTAAAGAAACAGTGAACTAAGCAGGAGGAAAAGCCTTCGATTCACAATTTAGTGCAAAAGCATTTGATTTGTAGTAATTTCTGTGTTGTTTCTCTTTTAATTATTGCAAGGTGATAGTTTTTCTGAAATTAGCTTTTACTTTTTGCAGTGTTGCATTGCAACAAATCTTATCAATAATTATGTAATCTGTCACCTTTTCTGTGTGCCAGTGAATGTTGTTACAGAAAAAGTACCAAATCTTTGATCTTGGTGGTTGGGATTTTTTGTAAAATCTGATAGAAGCTGCTCAAGGAATATGTAATGACTTGAGTCTTCACAGATAGTCAATCATTGCTTTCTTAGACTGTTTTGCTTTAATGTGCTAATTAAATTTATTACTAGGTCAGATAACTTACCTAAAGTTAGTGATGTGCAAGGAAGACTTAGTGGGTTATGGATTCTCACAGAACCATTAGGAAATCCACCTTCCACTGCATCTTTTAAGCATTAAAACCAGTATCAGCACTTCATATATTTTAAGTCCTGCTTCGGAAAATTGTTTTACTAAAAGTTTAAGGATGATTCAAGGTGTTCTCATTTCTGGATAGGAAGACACCTGAACATCTGAAGTGAAAAGCACAAATGTCAGATTCAATGTGTCCAAGATGGTAATATTTACATTATTCTTCAAAACATGCAGCTCTGTGTTCTTATTTTCCTTCAGTGGACTTTCTTTCTTTCTTGGGTCTGGCACATTTCTTGAATATTGTATCAAAGCCAAACCTTTTTGCTCATTAAAAAAGCCAAGAAAAACCTAAAGTGTGTTGGAGTGATTAGAGAGACCCTGTGACACTTGAGAAGGATTTTGCTGCAGTCACTGTCAGGTGGAGTACAGGGTGAGATTACTGGCTTCGTCCAAATTGGGAATTTAGTGGACTAGCTTCAAACTGCTTCTCCTCAGCAAACTTACTGCAAGAGACAACTTGCTCTCACAGGTGGAGTGCAGGAGTTCCAAGGAGCAGTGGCAGAAGGGATAGAGATCCAATAATGTGTCCCACTTGCTGATTGATGTCCTTAATAGGAGCCGGGAGTTTGCTCCTAGTGAGCACTGTGAGCCTCCCTAAAATACTGCACAACTCCTGAAAGTGGGCTGCTCACCCCCTCAAATGTAGGCCTTCACTGAAGTATTAATGCATTTAATTGCTGTCTATCAGAACTTGTCCAAAGAAAACCTGTTTGAAAAACTGTATAATAGAGGATGCATTAAAGATGTAATGCAGTTATTTTTAAATAGTCCAAAGTGGTTTCTTAATGAGAATGAGAACATTTGCATAACACTTGAAGAACTCAAGGATGACAATACTCTGCAACTTGTGGGGAAATGAGTTATCAGTTCTGTAAGTGAGAAGCAGGGTCTGGATGTGTTCCCTAGAAGAAAATCAGTCACTAGTTTTTTCTGATTTCAAAATCTGATTAATATAAAAGTAAATGTGAAACCCCTGAATTGTAGGATCTTGCAGTCCGTGTTGGGGAAAGCAAACCTTGCATTACATTATTGTCCTCTTTTAAAGTGTCAGTGTACTTTACTGTATTATGACTTTTTGAACCTTTGCTTTCTGTAAGAAACATATCAGTGGTTTCCTTTTAAGAAAACATGGCAAGAGGAGGAAGGAGCTGGGTACCATTATTTAAATAAAGTGTGTCTTAAATGTTAAGTTTCTGTCACTGGCTATTAATTTTACCATTTTGCTTCAAAATTTGTGTGACTTCTTGGGTTTTTTCATATTTCTCTCTGGGTCCAAAATTTTTGTGTGGTATTATATTGTTTTTGCAGGAAGACTAATGCAGAATGAGTATTACATAAGCAACTGTGTTTAAGCAGAGCTTGACACCCTTTTGTGTATTTCAGAGATAATCCATAAAATAAATTTATTCAGTCAATCATAAAAATCCAGACAAAACCACTTTTGCTGGTACTACATGTACAATATATATTGAATATATTTATAGTGTATATTGGGCTTTTTAAATGGTTTTCTCAATGCTTTTAATTTAATAGGTGAGGTTATTTTAGAAGTAGTTTCCATGTATTCTAAAATACACTGAGTTAATCCATGTGAGCTAAAACAGCATAGAAGTCCTATCAATCTGTATAGCATTGGGCATAACATGCTGCAATCTTGCCTAAGAAATTGGTACATTAAACTTTTTATTTTTAATCAGTAGTTCTTTGCAGTGCTTTTAGAATTGTAAATGTGAACAGTGTAATATCAATCAGTTATGATTCTGGCTATTGTGGATTGTGGAGATTGTGGAATACCCTGCAACTGTACAGCAGCCTTGTCCTGTGAATTGGTATTTTTATGTTTTTCCTGCTGTGAATTCAGTCCTGGACAAAGTTACTATAGTAACTATTAGAGATGTATTACAACATGCTCTATTTAATCAGCCAGTTGTCGAGAATAATTAATGCTGAAAGGTAATTACGGTCTGTTTCTGTTCTGTTTAGTGAAAAGCATTAACCATAAATTTTTGTTCTTGATTTTATGATATCCAAACGTTCTGAAACTTAAATTGTTGCACCGTGACCCAGGATTACCACAGTGTTCAAACCACTGTGATTTTTTTCTTCCTGGCCTCAGGATACAAGGGAGATGCTGAAATAGATCAGAATTCAGAGTTCATATAAAATGGGAAGAATTAAACTGAAATGGTGGTGGGAAATTATGTGAACAGTCTTGTTGCTGTGCTTCAAACCTGAAAGGCTGAAGGTAACTGAAACAAATTTCAAATAGGATTTAGGAATACAGAATGTAAGTGATGAAGACTGGGAGCCTCAGATAGCATAGGAGATGAGGTAGGTTCAGTAGTGCTGAAATTACAGGAGCTGGAGAAGTGTCAGAAACAGCTCATCTCTTACTTCTGATCCTCACTGATGAGGTGTGGAGGGTGAATGGATTGAAAATAGCAAGTACATCTGTTTCTTACATAAAGCTACGCTATTTTATATATTCTAGGGACAAACTAAACGAGCAGCTCCATAGTAAGTTAGTGCTTTTCTTGTACTGAATGGCTCATGTGGAGTTTCCTATTAGTGACTGCCCTGAGTCCTTCTCAAAGAACTTTGTCTCTGAAATGTAGGTAAGATTTCTTTATTGATAAGAAGGTTGCCTTTTAGTGAGCTGAATGATACAAATCATCAGTTGAAGTGGTTTATAGGCTATACATGATAGCCATTTTTTTAGGAATTAATTTTGCCTCAGTTGTATTGCATTATTCTCTACTTGAACTGTGCTGTGGGTCAGAAAGACATTACGTTCTTCTGACCTTTCATGCAAGCCTTTCTTCCTGGAAGCAGGTTCTTATTCTCTTATTTTCCCACCTTTCCCTCAGTCCTTGTCCCCCAGCCCCATCAAGACAGAGATTGAAATCGCTGCTGAAGATAAAATGCATCTCCTTAGGCACTGTGGGAAGCCTGTTGACTCTCTTGCTAATTCCTGAAGCATTTGTGTCCTGCAGCTGACTGGAAGGATTTCTTAACACTGTTTTGACAGTGCCCAGCCAGAAGGAATTCTGAATACAAGATCACCATCTTCTGCTTTAAAGTGAAAGGGGGCAGGAACATTCCTGCTGTGTATCTCTTGGAACGTGTCTTTTATTGGGATACAGATGACGTATTTCATTCCCTATTGTATTGGACAATTTAATTAATTTTAGAAAACAAAAATTTAAAACTCTTCCGTGTTTTGGAAGAAAGTTGGTTTCTTGGTGATTGCTAACCAGTTAGAACTCATCCTTTCTTCTCATAATTATCTTTAAATGCAGTTCTGTAGTGTTTGCTTCTGAAGTCTTCACATACATATACTTTAACGTCAGGTTTTTGCAAGTGAAAACACACTTGGCAGTTGAATTATGTTGCTATAAAAGACAGTATTGCTTGTACACAGTCCTTAATTACCAGAACTTAAATATAAAACTTTGTGATGTGTAACTCCACTGTATGCTGCTGTTCAATCCTGCACTCTCTGTTCGTGTCTGAAAATCATGCAGATTATTGGTGTGCTAATGAAGTTAACTGTGTTTCTAGCCCAGATGTCAGAGCATTTCTTCAGATGGATAACCCAAAACACCAGTCGGATCCATATGAAGATGAAGATGAAAGGAGCAGTCGGAAGGTAATAAAACAGAAGTGGAACAGTCTTCTAAATTTTAGCTACTTGAGGGCAATCTTCTTGGGTATATTATTTACTGAAAACTACTGGTAGGTTTTGCAGTAAAACCTACTCTGCTCTTCCCTGCTCTTTTTAAACAACTCAGTTCCACTGTGGGCTGTAAGCTATTTTTCTGTCAAATGTGAACTGCAGAGAGGAGTAAAAGTGATTGCTGGCTTTGTCTTGCTTATTTCCCCCCTTGCTAAATGGGTTAAAGAAACACAACTTTAGTCATAGCTTAGCTGTAATAGTTTTTGCACTCTGTTCAAAGGCTCTTGCTAAGAACATCTGGCAAGAGCAGGGGAGATTGAATGTTTAATTGTCTTTTTGTTTGCTTGTGCATTCTTCTTTTTTAAAGATGGGGAGAAATAGAATTCTCTCAGGGGAAAAAATGCAGTTTTTCTAAAAGTCACTTAGGAGCAAGGATGGATATGATTTCCTTTCACATATAACACTGTGTGAGGTCTGAAGTTCCTTTTGTCAAAAAAGCCACTGTATAGCTGGATGGATTCTCTGAAAATTAGTTTACAGCCTCAAGAAGCAGTGCTGTTTGAAAAAAGGAGTATGTCTAGGAAGGCAGAAGTGTCATATTTAAGCTTGTCTTCTCTATTACTTAGTACTTGGCATAAAGGTGTGATATTAATACTTCTCTTCTTATTCAGCGCCTGTTAAAGATGTAAGAGTTGTTTTGGTTTGTGTGTGATCCACGGGAGATTTAGTGTGTTCTGAAAGTTCGATTTCCAAATTCACTAGTTTGAAATACCAGTTTCCTCCTCCTTTGAAAGGTATTTTAAGTAATGTGGAATGATAAAAACCATCTGTGGAAAATGAATGATGTGTCATGCCACAACAAATTCCAAAATAGGAAGAGAGCTACTGCGTAATGGCTTGGACCCCATATTTTTGGTGGAAAATTCACCCTATAGTTACTGTAAATGTTGAAGCCAAACAACAAGAAACAAAAAAAACCTTAAAAAAAAAAGTCTTTTTTTACAATAGCTCTTTTAAAAGTGTCCAATACCACTCATTTCAGTGAGTAGTGGCATCCAGTGCTGTTGTCAGGCCATTCTTCACTTCTGGAGTACTGTTTTGTGCTGCCTGACAGTCTGTCCCCAGGTAACTTGTATTTGAGTGCAGTTTAGTCTTCTGTGATAAATTCCAAGATCACAATGAGAGTGCAAATACTGCTTTTCTAAATCAAAAGCAAAATGGAGAAAATTACCTAAATGACAGTGGTTTCCTCTGCTCCCTGTAATTTACAAATTCTGCCTGGGTGTGTACCAGTAAGATTCATGGAATTCCAGGAATTGACTTATTTAACCTTTAATGTCAGGATAGAAATGGTTGGTAATGTTTTTCTTGGGGTTGGGAGAATGTTCACTTCCATGTTTTTAAAAGCACTGTGTCTTTCATTAATTACTCTTATATAAACAATGTGGGTTTAAAATTATTGTATTAGTAAGAACTTGGAGAATTTGGAATAAAAGGCAGAAAATATATTCATAAAGCAAGTACAGAAAGGGTTAAGTTCTGAATGAGGAGCAAGTTGTTTATTGACATACTCTTCAGTTTTTATTTCTGCTCTTTTCCTCTCTGTGTGGACACAAATATTTTATTACCTTCATCCTTGAGCAGGATGTGTGTAGAAAGAATTTGTGACAAGGTGATGATGGCCAGGTATTTCAGTTCCCAATCTGGATGTTAGATCTCCTTAAAATTCTAATGTAACAAATGTAAAAGTATGGATTGAGCAGATTAGTAGAGTACTTTGAAATTACTATTGGTTGAAAGATAAGAGAGAAGTTAAGAAAAAGTGTTACAAGTATATCTCTTTGTTTCTCCCAACAGTTAAACTCTACCTCACAGAATATCAACCTGGGACCATCTGGAAATCCTCAGTAGGTTTCAATTAAATTGAATTAAATGTAATTCAGTTAAATGTAAATTCTTATATTTAATTAAAAGGGATTAAAATTAATTGTAAAACCTGAAAAGTTAGACTGACCTTGGGAGTGGTCCCACAGCTTCTGAAAACAAGTTTGGTTTATTGCATGGCAAAGGAGCAGCTTGCCTTGTTGGTGCTAGAGCCCAGTTACTGCAGTGGTAACTTGTGTCTGTTTGGTGTCTTCTGCAGCTTCTGTTCTCAGTTCTGTGTGAATCTGCTTTTCTCATCTAGGAGATGACTGCTATTTTGGTTTTGCTTTCCTCACAGATTTGTTCTGGGCTAGCAGGAGGAAGTGGTTAATAGATTGCAGTAAGAAATTAAATACAAGAGTCCTTCCCTTCGGGGGCAATAAATAGAGAGGTGTATGGTGATGTAACTTGTTTTGGAATCTGAAAACATGGATAATTGTTTTGCTGACAGAATTGTATTCAGGAAAGAGTAAGGGAATCCTGGGAAAAACTGAAGGGAGTGGTGATGTGGGAAATGGAAAAACTGAGAGTGAATTCATACAAACACCAAGAAGAGGCAGGTATTCGGACCTCCCTCCTCTTACTGAAATTTAAAATGAGAGAGGATTGGATGGAGGAAAGAATGGAATAAGTAAGAGGGAATAGATAACAAACTTGCTCCTTCCTTTCCTCATGTAAGCTTTAGAATCCGTTTGGGTTGCTGGAAATAAGAAATAAGCTCCAGGAGAAGTCATGGGGAAATGGAGGCTTAAAAATCACAGGAAACTAGACCATGGAGAATGAAAGAACAGTCTTGTTTCTCCTTACATCATAAGGTTAAACTTAGTAAATAAAATAAACTCAGAGGATGCAACTTGAACACTTTCCCTAGAAGAAAATGGAATTGCAAAATGAAGAGTAGTTGTTGTGTCTGAGGACAGGTCTGCAGAAGCAGTGCAGGGTGGAACAAAGAAAAGGAGGGTGCTTTCAGGTCGTTGTTCTCACTTTACAACTCAAGTGCTACACTACACTGCTGTACAGCTATAAAGCTTGTAATTTCTACCCAGATGACCTGTCTCCTTCCTAAATATCTTTCAGTGCTAAACCAACAGACTTTGATTTCCTGAAAGTTATTGGGAAAGGCAGCTTTGGCAAGGTGAGCTTTTATTCCTCTGTCTTTATGGTGGTGCAAGGATGCTCGCTGGTTTCTCGTGCACAGTGACTGGAGACTTGGCCAGAGGTTCCAGAAGTGGTGTCAGTCTAGGGTGGCCCATAAACTGTTCTGTTGGATCCCCATTGCTGCTGCTTTGTGGCCTGGCCATTTTTTCCCTGGTGCAGCTGTTGGCTGCCTCAGCCACTTACTGGGACTAACAAACGGGAGAGTTTCCCTTTCTTGTTAGAGCTGTTGGGATCCTCTGTTTCCCCCAGGGAGGAAGGGAGGTACCCCTGTGCTTGTGCAGCAGCTGGAGTACGAATCGTGCTTTTCCTCTTGTTCTCATGGACTATTTTGCAAAACCCCTGGTACTATGGAGCAGTGTGAGCAACAGCACATTGGAAAGTGGCTTAAGTATTGATATTTTACAAAGATGCCAAAGATAATCCTTCTTGAAGTCTCAGTTTCCAAATTATTTTTCGTGTTTTTGTTTTTCATTCAATTACCTTTAAATTTTATCCAAAAGAAAAGCTGAAATTGATCCTGATAAAGATTTAGCAGGTCATGGAAAATAAATGTTGTAGTTCAGTCTTTCATGATACCACTATCGTGATAAAATTTTTACTGAACTGTAAGCTCACTCAGTTGGCAATTACATTGTTGATTGACTGTGTTAGAAGCAAAGAAGCTGTATTGTGAAAAAATAGCATGAACACTTCCCAGTTTTGCTGAAATGATAAAATATTACTAATAGTATGTGAACTGCAACAATCACATTTCTACCTTTTTTAAAATTTCACAGGTTCTTCTTGCAAAACGAAAACTGGATGGGAAATACTATGCTGTCAAAGTGTTGCAGAAAAAAATTGTTCTCAATAGGAAAGAGGTTAAGAGAAAGAGTCTTTTTCCACCCACCCTCCTTGTTTTTTCCCCTAATTACAAAATCGTTCCTGTTTACTTATTGATCTCTTACTTCTTGCAGCAAAAACATATTATGGCTGAACGTAATGTGCTTTTGAAAAATGTGAAACATCCGTTTTTGGTTGGATTACATTACTCATTCCAAACAACCGAAAAGCTTTACTTTGTTCTGGATTTTGTTAATGGAGGAGAGGTATGTGGTGGTTTTGTTTGCATTTTAGTCTGTCTGTTCTGCTAATTGAGTGAAACGATCCTTTACAATGGGCTGTGATCAGCATTCTCCTAGTTTTGAAAATCCTACTATTATCTGCTTATGCTACAGACTTCTATAGTTATTTGGACTGTGTTCATGTTGTTATTGACAACTTCAATCCAAATTTATTCATGCTTGTCAGCTACAAGTATTGTATTTTGCAGTTATATAAATTTACCTTTATTACTAATTAATCTTATATTTACATTTTTCACCATGTAACACTGTCTTCCTCTTGCATCTGCATTAGCTAGATGCTGATACTTCAAAAGGAGAAGGAAGGAAACTCACAGCTGAATTTATTACATTGTGTCAGAGTTGGGACAAGATGGGCTTTTCTCTTGATTTATGTACTGTCAACTTACTTAGACTGTATTAGCAAAATCCTCGTTTGCTGTACTCTGAATTGTGGCCAGAACTTAGTTTTGTATTGTTTCAGGTAAACTAAAATACAGTTCAAAACAGCTTTCAAATTTGAGTGGAAAGCTAGGGTAGCTTTTTATTTTTCCTAAGCTTTGTAGGCAGAAACCAGAAAACTTCATTTTTCTTGAAATCTTTACAAGTTGGATGTGTAGTATAGTTGAACCTGTATGTTTATGATTTAATCTTTGTCTAGACTTACTTGTCTGCTCAAATTATTTGCAGCCAAGCAATTTTCTGTAGCAGAGAATTGGTGGATCAGCTTGGAATATACATATCACACACTGATCTACATCTAGGTTATTTCAGAATACAATTCTATAAATAATTATGCAAATCTTTGAATACAAGCATTTACAGAAATGGAAGATGACTTATTTGACACCAGGTTATATTCTGCTTGGAGGCAATCCTGCATGATTTAGTCTTGCCAACTTCTATTCACAGCTTAGTGATGTACTCTAGTTCCTTTTGACTATTCCTGGTTCTAAGGGAATCTGTTTGAGTTACCTATCCATCTGAGCTACGAAAGAGAAGCAGGGAAGAGAGTAAAGCAATGACGAAGTCATGCAGTAAAACCAGTTTTATTTCATTGTACTTTCTTTTTTTCAAAAACAAAGTGGACAACAAAATAAATTACTCTTCACTGTAAAATTACATTTTTATTAACCTGATTTGTTTTGTCTGTGTCATGTTCTTATTTCTTTTTGCATATGTACAGCTGTTCTTTCACTTACAAAGAGAACGTTCCTTTCCTGAGCACAGAGCCAGATTTTATGCTGCTGAAATAGCCAGTGCACTGGGCTACTTACACTCCATAAATATAGTGTACAGGTAAGTTCCTGAAATGTATTCTTGTCCTGCAAAAATTCAAAACAGGACAAATAACCTAATAAAAACTCAACAGGAAATCATCTTACGGCAAACCTGAACATAACAGTTTCATCAAAGCTTGAAGCTTTCAGCTGAAGAATAAAACCCCTTGCCTCTAAAGCTCTTGTGACTGCTGTTTTGATTTACTACCTTTTCTTTTTTAATAGGGATTTAAAACCAGAAAACATTCTCCTAGATTCACTAGTAAGTATGCAAGATTTTTTCTGTGTTCTCTCACAAAATTGACACTTCTGTGTATCCACATTTTGAGCATGTTCTCTTTTTAACATAGCACTCTTTCTTAAATAGGGTCATGTTGTGTTGACAGACTTTGGACTTTGTAAAGAAGGGATTGCAACTTCTGATACCACTGCAACTTTCTGTGGGACCCCAGAAGTATGTGACAACTTTCATAGGTTTTTAATCAGTAATTAATGACTGTTGACTACTATTAATATTTGTGTAACTGGAAGGTCAAATACTGTGTTTGGTACTGCTGGGAGGTTTGCATTCTTTTAACAAGCTGAAACCAAACCAAAGACAAGGTCCCTACAGATCTGTTTGTTGTTGTTCTTACTAATCTGCAGTGTCTACTGCTTGCATGGCTGTAACTCATCTCTTCCTTCCTCTCTTTTTCCAGCCCTTTTCAAATACTGTTTTCTCCCATGTCTCCCAACTGCTGGGTAGACACAGAACAGTTAGCTTGTGTAACAGCTGCTGGAGATTTGTCAATACAAAGCTACTTACCATATCCTGCCATTATTATTAAGGTTGTAGGGAATTAATGTCTGTAACTCAAGGAAATTATTGCATATGCACGAAACTTCGAACTTGCTGACTGAGTTATTGAACTCTGTTATCATTTTACTGAGAAAACTACACTGGAAAACTTAAAATGGGGAAGGCTTGAACACATATGAGGGATTCGCTGAACTGACAGGATTAGAAACTTTGGTAATTTGATAAACATACTTTAAATTACAGGAAAGATCTTTAAATGTAGTGAAGGATGAGTGAGATGTAGTATTCAGCTGAAACATTTAATTGTTATGAAGCAACTTTTCTTGAAAGTGTTTACTGTGATGTGACTAAAACCTAGGTTTTATCCATGCTAGCCTAATGCTCTAAAATACTTTTTTTTTTTATTTTATTTTAGTATCTTGCCCCAGAAGTCA
The DNA here is from genome assembly GCA_013397915.1 of Daphoenositta chrysoptera. NCBI lineage: Eukaryota > Metazoa > Chordata > Aves > Passeriformes > Daphoenositta > Daphoenositta chrysoptera. The sequence goes on along the minus strand of VZRO01008494.1, from coordinate 734,385 downwards.
TTAAAAAGCAGCCCTATGACAACACAGTAGACTGGTGGTGCCTTGGTGCAGTTCTTTATGAAATGCTTTATGGGCTGGTATGTACCTGATATGTAAAGGTTGCTTTCCTCCCCTCTCCCCTTTTATTTGAGGTAACCTTTGAGTATTGTTAAGGATGCCAACTTTTTAATAATATTGGAAAGCTCCATTTAGGCAGATTAACAGATTGTCTTGTACCTAACATAGCAACTGCTTTTCTCTTTGGGATTTTACATTGCCTCTTGGTGTCCGACAGTTCATGGAAAAGCAAAATTGCAGACCTCAGCAAAATCAGTAGTCTTCACTTTGAGGCACTGTGAGAGTAAACTGAATCAACAATGATAATACATGATAAAAAAACACCCCAGCTTATAAGTAGAATTTTGTCAAATATTGTTATAAATAAAATCAAAAGACATTTTTTAATTTAGGTATCCCAGGTTTTCTCCTATCTTTTGACAGCATTAGAACAAAAAAAATCTTGCTATGCTTCTTCTAGTTGTATGTAATTACTCCAGTAACAGTCTGTTCTTTCAGTTTTCATGAGTTTTGTCTCCTCCCATAAGACTTTAAATAGGGAGATGGATTTGTTTTCCCATTCTCAGGTTCCTTTCAGGCAAGTTCAATGGGAGCTTTGAAGCTGGATGGCATCTATGGCTACTGATGAGTGTGAGAACACATTAGAAGTAGAGGAGGCGGGTGGTGGGAAGTTACCAAGTGTAAAGTTCTGGCAGTGGTGGTGACTGAATTAGAAGTTAGCAGTGTATAAAAAGGAGATTTCTGCTTCACAGCTAGCAGCTTGTATGTCTTACAGAATCATTTACTGATCATACATAACATATGAAACAACATTGCATGGGGCTTCAAATTCATGTAGAACTTGTATTTTTTTAGCCTCCTTTTTACTGCCGTGATGTTGCTGAGATGTACGATAATATTCTTCATAAACCCCTGGTTTTGCGCCCAGGAATCAGTCTTACAGCCTGGTCTATCCTGGAAGAGCTTTTGGAGAAAGATCGGCAAAGCAGACTTGGAGCAAGGGAAGATTTTGTAAGTAGTGTCCTGATTTATCAAGCCCTGTTTCATCTAAAAGTACTCACCAAATTAATGTGCACAGCTCAGGATTAATAGTTGGAGATAGGAATTGCATTGTTACATCTGTCTCTGTTTTCCTCCTTTTTTATTTCTGCAGTAAAGACACCAGTGGGGTCTATCCCTGAAAGTTGCTGGGGATAAAAGAGAGATGGTTGTTGTGGGGTATTCTGAGTTTGGCAAAGGAAACATAGTTGCTGTTGCAGCAGTCACTAAGGTGCACAGAAGTAGGTTTCACTGTTCATCGTGATACTGGGAAATAATCAAAAGAAAAGGCTGTCATGTGTTAATATTAACTAATGACTTGGAAACCAATCTTCAGATGAAGAAGAACGCTAGCTCCATGCAAACAGCATCTCTTTTTTTAGCTTTAAAATCATGGCAAACATTTTCCCAGTGTTGCAACAAAACCTTTGTTCACAAGAAATTGATGTGAGAAAGTTACAGGTGTCTTCAGAACTGTGCCATGAGCAATGATCTAAAAGGACGTACTCCATCCATTAGTGGTGGGATCTTCCTAGTCTTTGGTTTGCAGTCATTACGTGAGTCCGGTGACCTTGTAACTGAGCACGATGAAAGGATGGTAGCGTTTCGCATAGCTGTTCGCTGCTTTGTAACAAATAAGTGTCTTGCAGAGTTGTTGAAGCAGCTGCTTCTCAGACAGTGATAATGCTTTACAAAAACTAACAAAACTGTAAAGCAGGAACAGATACTAAAAGAAAACATTCTTGCCCTGTGGTAGACTTCAAGGTCGTTGATTTTAGGGCTTAAAAGCAGAATGATCTTAAAAGGAAAACCGTTTATAGAGGCAGTCTAACAAATTTTAATTGCGGTTTTTACCAACTACAGCTTTTATTGCAAAGTAAATTGTGAATAAACAAGCTGATAAGGACGTGCACATCAGAACTTCCCTATGTGCATGTAGCATGAAGTAATATTTACTGTGATGCACAGGATGGAATTATGAAATATCTAAAATCTTTATTGTTTGCTGCAGCTTGAAATTCAAAAGCACCCATTCTTTGAATCTCTCAGCTGGACTGATCTTCTTCAGAAGAAGATTCCACCACCATTTAATCCTAATGTGGTAGGTGCTTGGGGGGTTGGTGGTGGTGTTATTTTTACATCTCAGATCACACATCACAGAATATTCTGGGCTGAAAGGGACCCACAAGGATCATCAAGTCCAACTTTTAAGTGAATGCCCTACACAGGGACTGAACCCATAAACTTGATGTTCCTAGCACCGTGCTCTAACCAACTGAGCTAATTTCCCTAAGAGAGACTTTTTTTCCGTATTTTTTAGGTTTATCAGATCATTGAGAATGTAGGATTTGGCCAAAACTCCAACCTAAATAAAAAAAACCCAGCCTTTTGATAGCTATTTTCAGACATGGAGTGGTGTGCTTCTTCAAATTTCTTTTATTTAAATAAAGAAGAACAACAGACTAGATAGCCTCGAGAGTTAAATTTGTAATCTAAAGGACAATCACAAGTTTAAAACACTGTATTAATATGATGACTGACAGCTCCCTCTGTTTCCTAGGTTGGACCAGACGATATTGGGAATTTTGATGCAGTGTTCACAGAAGAAATGGTCCCATACTCAGTTTGTGTTTCTTCTGACTACAACATTGTTAATGCCAGTGTCCTAGAGGCAGATGATGCATTTGTTGGATTTTCTTATGCACCACCTTCTGAAGATATGTTTTCCTAGGAAGTTAGAAGCGAAGAGTGGTTTGGAAGTCCTGGGTTGAACCGAAATGATAGGATTATGGACACATTCCAAAATAGCGTAAATAGTGCCTCGTTTTGTATGTAGGTTTGAAACCTATGAACAAACTTTCTCTGCTGTATAGGAAGAATTTGGGCATTTTGGATGGCTTTCTTTGGGGTTTCAACTGTTTGTTCCTGCTGCAGAAAATATTTTTTAAAACCTTCAAAAAGCATTCTCTACATATTTTTTAAGCAAAAACACTGACTGTTCTCCTCAGTCCCTTCAGGTTTACATTCATACCTATCTAATTTGGCTGGCACAAACAGCAGCAAATTTAGTAAATTTATATATGCTTTTGTACTTATTACCAGTGACTTTGTGCTTGAATTGTAACTATGCAAATTGTCTTTTGTATATCCTGGTTTAAAAAAAGGTAAATGTTTTCCCTGTTACCAGTTTGGAATACCTGTTAATTTACCTGTCAGCACTTAAATGATATAAGTTAAGGACCAAGATTCTTAAAGGACTTCTGCAGAATGAAAACTTGGTCACATAAAACTGGATTGTTGCTCTTGCACTTGCTGAAGTACCCATTGACTCAACTGGATTATCTGAGATATGGGGGATTACTCCAAGCAAGGACAGAACAAATTAACTGGTTTGATTTGATAACATTACTTATTATGTGTTCTACTTTTCTTTCCTCCCTGAGCTATGTCTATATTTCAACTACATTAAAAATATTTTTGGTTAAAGCTCTGCTTCTCCAAAGATCTAATATGCAATAATCATGGTTACTTTAAAAGTAAGTCAACTAGCTCTGACATTTTGGGGGTGGGTGGTGAGACGATCATGCCAAATATTAGTGATTTTTCTCACAGATTGGTAGTTTAAAACACGCTTATGTTCCAAACTGATTGTATATCAGCTTTCATGGATACTTGTCTTTATGTTCCAGTTTGCACCATTTTTAAATCTTCACTTGATATTTGGGGGAAAATGTAAATTACACTGATAATTTTTAAAATGTGAAAAGCTATTGTATTTCTCATAACATACACGTGTATGGACAAACAGATAATTCGAAACAATTTCTGTTTAAGGAAAATTTTAAACTTTTTAAACAATGCAAAAATTGACTGCAGTTACAGTGTATAAAAGGCATATAACAGTAGTAGTTTTATTATATATATTACTGTAAATAACAACTTATTTTTGTCTGTTAATCCAAAAATGTTCAGTGTTTTTTTGTTCATAAATACATTCAGTTAAATGCCTTGATTTGAGAGAAGTCTGTAAGATACTGCTACATCATAATGATAGATAAGTTGAATGAATGTTACATAAATTTCAGTATCTAAGTCACCTTGGTTTTGACAAAATAAGCAGCTGAAAGAAATACTATTTATACTGCATCAAGATCAGATAAAAATTGAGAACCTAAGGGGAAAGAGTGTATCAAATCGTAATTGTTTTGAAATAAATGGTGTATCAATACATTAGAAAAGTGGAAAGTAAAACAGGATTCCTTGCTTATTTCAAGGAATATCTCGTAGAGCAAGCCTCCTGCATAGCAGTTAAGTGACGCTTAGCAGTTGCTACATGAGGTTTTGGAAGGAGCAATTGGATAAAGAAGTAAGACTTTACACTGGCAGGGAAGGAAGGAAGGAACTGTATCATTTGCGGGAGCAGAATGGTGGCTTGGCACTCATTTTCAATAGTTCTCTTCTGCAAGGGTTGGAAATAGCTATGTGGCTGTTCAGGACAACCAGCAACTATGTGAATAATTTTCTGGGCATTAAAATAATTTGGAAACAACAGCCCTGAGGTTTTTTAAAATGGGGGTTGGGGAGGGGGGGCAAGATTTGGTTGTTCTGTTTTGTTTTGGTTTTTGGGGTTTTTTTGGTGTTGGTTTTGTTTTGTTATTTTTATTATTTAAATTTTTTTTAACATGGCTTTCTGATAGACTGGAAAACAGAAATTGATGGTATGAAAGGAAGTACCCATTCTCATACTGAAGTTTTAGTCTGTATGCTTCTGAAATTATTGTGAAATTATGTGGCTACTGTAACCTTCTCTTTATGGCAAGGAGGTACAGTACTGAAGAGAGATGGGAAGGAGAGGGAATGCTTTAGAAATTGTTGCTGTGGGAGCTAGCACCCTTTTTAATTTTTGTCTTATTTTCCAAGATGTTCATACTTAGCTGCCTGACTGCATGAGGGGTTTTGGCTTTTTTTGCTTTTTTTGGTCAGAGTTCAGGGGTTCTTTCCTTTAAAAAAATAGTAAGGAAATGGCAGTTGAAGTTATTTGTGGGAGAGCAGCTTAATAATTGCTTATTAAGATTTTTCCTTCAGCAGACTCTGCCGTTTTAGCAAAGGGTGAATGTGTTCAACACATCACTTGCAGTACTTAAGTTCTTTGAATTAAAGGTTAACAGACTGTACGACATCAGGCAATAAAGCCTCATATATTTCTGTACCTCGTGCTCTTGTTCCACATCTCCGTGCATACCATGAGGATTGTTTCCAAAGTAAAACGTGCATTTGGAGTGTCATAGCTGCCTCACCAAGGGCTGAGCAGAAAAGTGACACCTGAAACACTTGCTAAACCCTGGAGAGGAGAATGGACCTGCACAGGAACAACCTGTGCTACTCCTTTCCTGTTTCGGCTGATAGGTAATAAAGGGAGGCAAAATGTGCCTTTTTGTGACTAGGGCAGGGGGTTTTGTTTTGCCTGTCTGTAGCGAAAGGGGGTTGTTCCTCCCCTTCCAGAGGGAAGCCAAGCACCCCATGAGGAGCAGGCCTGTTTCCGGTGCTGTGGAGGCCGGGAACCGTGCTGCTGTTGTGGTCTGCGGTCTCGGCCTGGGAGGGGAACGAGAGAGACCACACGGAAGATGGACTGACTGAAATCCATGATGGCTGTAAAAATGTGGACTGAACAACGACACAAATAGAGTTCAGAGGTGCTTTCCCGGGGAGGTGGGAGTTTGGGAGTGGCTGGCATCCTAAAGGCAAGCAGTTAAATACGCAATATGTATTAATGCGAGAGTGGTTCTGAAAGCACTTTGCCTCAGTACTTTGGACGCTGCTAGAGCCGCGTCCCGTGCTCAGTGCCTGCCCGTGGGTGAAGGCAGCTGCGTGGGGCCGAGTCGCCAGTCCGGTGGTGGCCGCGGGTCTGGGACAGCTGTGGGGTGGGCTGGGGTTGCCTTCCCTGAGGACTTGCGCTGGCCACGGGCGCTGCCCCGCGCGCTGCCCGTNCCCCTCCCGCGGGCACAGGGAGCGGCGTCGCGGCCCCGCGGGGGTGAGGGCGGCCCGGCCCCCTCGGTGCCCACTGCTGCCGCCCCAGCAGGGCCGGGGGAGGAGGGGGCACAGGAAGCCTGGTGAATAACTTTGGTGGAGAGGTCTGTGAGGAAGGGGTGCTGAGGGCGGGAACCCGACGCCAGGCGGAAGATGCTGAGTGTCCGTGCCGAGGCACACCTGGAGTGCGGTTAGCTGGCTGTGGGGACACTGGTGAACAGCATCCCCCTGGTCAGGCTTTATTTTCAGAAACTTAGATGATGGCTGCTCAGTGCACAGTGAGCTGGGCCATAGCTCAGTCCTTCCTAGTCATGTGTGGTGTCCTGTGTGTCCAGCCCGGGTAACACAGGATTCAGGGGCATACAGTGGATCTATGTGTGTACATTTCTTTAAGCCCTTCTTGCTGAAGATTTCAAGGGATGGAGTAGTAATTGTGCAGCAGTAATCCCAAAGACACTGGCGGGGAAAAAATATCCCTATTATAAATTGTCTTTTAACTTGTGCCTTTGTTACTTCAGGCACTAAACACATCCCAGCCCACAGTGTACAGCTCTCAGGCCACAGGATTTATGCTGCTGCCACACTGAAGTTGTGCTGGAATCCAGTTATTCCTCTCTGATGTTGTTCTGTTTGTCCTCCCAAAGTAACTTCTGTGAACTCCTACAGGGAATCTTTCATACGCTGTGAGCTTTGATTCCCCATCAGCTCAGTAATTCCCTGTCCTATCTTTACCAGGTAGCTAAGTCTTATTTTTGAAGATTCAAGTGCTGTTTCATATTGGTCATCTACAGAGAGGACTAAGGACGTTTTGCAGAAGAAAATATGAAAGACATTAAAACAGATGCATATATACAAAAGACCATATTTTGCCTTAGTAATTCTCCTAAATTCTGCAAAGTAGTGCTTCATGGTACAAGACTCTACTCTTTAAAAAAATAAAACAGAAAGAGATGTGGGTAATACACAATGAAAATTGCACTAAAGAGCACGGTCAGCCTCCAAACCAAAATTGTAGTTGTAAAAGCTTTGTCAGTGGGAATCAGAATTGAACTTCTGTGTACATGCATGGAAATAAGTGCAAGATCAGCACCTTAAGTGGGTGCTACAGGAGATCACAGCAGAGTAGGAAAAATCAGAGTTAAAGAAAAGAGATGTTGCCCAGTTTCACACTTTTAACAGCTATGAAGACTTCTCAAATAAGGGAGATAAAATTTTAAGAGTTACTTTTGATAAAAAAGTTATAAAATTGGTTATAAAATCTACAGGGGAGGTTAAATTAAATAGAAATTTTAATTTCATGGGTTAGGGAATTAGGAGAGTGAAATAATTCACTCAGGAAATGAAAATACTAGAGCATTCTACAGAAATTTACTCTAGAAATAGGGTGTGCTTCAGTCATTGGAAAGAACTTTGAACTAAATTTTAAAAATCCTTCAATAATTGCCTAGTTTGAAAAGGGGACTATTTTTATTTCATGTGGCTTTGTTAATATGTACCTTTATCATTACTATTATAACATGACCAGTGCTACCATCATTTCTTCTCAGTTTATTCCCACCGTTGGATACAGAGTGCAAAGATCTTAGAAAATGGATCCTGAAATGCAGAAAATGAAGGAAGTTGTCCTAGTCTACCTTGACAGAAGTGGTGGCCTTCAGAAATTTGTGCATGACTGCAAAAAATATAATGGTATTACTCAATACATAGTCTGTTAAATTGATACATAATGTTACACAAATCTGTTATTTTAAGATACTTTTTGCTCCTACAGACTCCAAACAAAGTTATGCTGTTTATCGTTTCATTATTTCAATTAATCCTTCTGACATTGCTGAATTGGATGCAACTCTTGGAAACTATATTCTTCATAATCCCCTACAAGCTGCACAGATTTTTCAGTCAGTAAGTGTATAATAGATGAGTACACAAAAATGCATCATCTAAATTTTAACAAGATTTTCCTTTCTAAAATGAAATTATTTTTCCATCACAGGTATGCTTCGTAGCTATTAAGACATTATCATTAATTGAACAATTGCAGACAGAAGCCCAGGTGAGTCTGCATTGGTTTTCTCCATTTAGATCTTTAATCTTCCAAGTATAGACAAATTCTAAGTATTAACAAATATTTTTGGACCAAGTTTTCATTTTCCCTTTAGTTGCAGTATTATTTATAATTAAAAATATTTGGAAGTCTCACCCAACCATATTGCAATTGTGAGATTAATTTCTGTGAAACTTAGTTACTCTTCATGTGTTTCTGAATTTTTTTAACAGTTATGCATCACATTGTGTGTTTGTCCATGAAAAGTAAAGCAGTTTGAAATAAAAATATTTTTTTATGATACTAATGCAATTGTGTCTCTTGCTAGATCAGTATATTGCTGAAACCAACACATTTGCCACCTTTACCAAGTTATGGTCTGAGTCTTTCTGCATATCCCTTTAATTACACATCTCAAAGATTTTATATGTCTGAAGGGATAGTGATTGCAATGGGAATTGTAACAAAATACACACAAGGAGCAAGATTTCTTTGTACTGAGGAAACCTGTCCATTCTCTGAAGGTAGTAAAAAAAATATAAATTAATCAGTACTATTTCAAAAGCTTTTTAATAAACTTGATAATGAGAGATTAATGACCTAGCATAAAAAAGGTATTTTTCTATATAGTTTTGTTATGCACACATTTTTGTAATGAGCACAGCAGGATTTTTGTTAATTGAAAGGAGTGGACTTGCTCAGCATTATTTAATGTATTGGAAAAATAGCTGTGCCAGCAATCCCTTTTCCTAATGCTGGAGATAGTTTATAGGAGAAAACATAAGTCACCGGTATAACTTGAATATATTTAATATCTTAAATAACTTAATACTTAAATGTCTTAAATAACAATAAAATATCTCAAAAGTAGATAAGCTAAACTAGTAAAATACCTTTTTCCTTGGAAACTGTTTCTGTTTATATAAAAACACCACAGCACAATATGCTTCAGTGGCTGGCAAAAGCTTCCAGCATAGAACAAGTTTGCTTTGATGAGTAGCTGACTTCTGTGGAACTACTACTTTGAGTAATGTTACTGAACTGCTTGTACCATTGCAGGGTGAGGCCTCAAATACTTTTAAGGCTGGTTTTTTGCTTCTTCTGTGAGAGACCATATAGTTATAAAAGAGATGTAAAATCCCAAAGTTTGGAGACTGCAGATTAAGTCATACTGACATCTTTATGAGGACACGTACCTCTAACACTGACTATCCATATCCCATGGCATTCCTACGCCGGGCAGAAGCCGCAGTGGCTCACTCAAGAAAGCCCGGCCAAGCTGTTCAGCTCGGGAATGTGCAGCAGGAAACTCTGCCATCTCGTGGCCAACCACAATAAATTATATGGATCATTTTAGTGGCATATGTAAGGGAGGCTCATCTGAAGAAACACATAATAAATTTGGAATTTCACTGTCCAGTATTTTAATTGCTTCTGTTCTTCATGGGAAATTTAAAACTAAAGCTATGTCCTCCTTTTAAATGGTTGGTAAATTATCACTGTTTTTTAGGATTTAGGTGCATCAGAGTGCATTGTCCTGGAGCTACAGAGTCTGCTACAGTGAGGACTGATTTTGTGTGTAGCTTGTGTTCTTCACCACTGCAGGAAGACATGAAATTTAGAGTACTTGGTGGTAGGATCTGTGTAATCTTACTTTTAGATCTGGTAGTTTCCTACTTCTGTTACACAATAAGTAAACAAAATATAAAAGTGGAAAAAGCCCACTTAAGATACACCAGTCATTGAAAAAAATGTTTTCAAGAGAACTAACCTTTCTTTGCCTTTGTTTTGAAAGATAAACAAATAGTTGAAATGATTGATGCTAAAATTCTGAATGCTTTGAAAGGATATTCCAATGATAAATCACATTTTAGGATTCAGGCACTTACAGTGTTCTTGAGAGGTAAGATGAACTTTGGAGTTTTGTTAAAAATGTTTTAGAATTGATCCATAATAATCCCTTGCAATCGTAGCTCCATTTTTTGGGTTAAAATGGTGACAGTCATAATTTATATTGCAGTTCTTTCTGTACTCCCCTCCTTAATTTTATAGAAAGTAGCTGAGTGACAAAGCAGTGTGCACAGGTGATTGCAGAGCGTACATTGCAAAATTCTTGTGTCACTTTTACACCTCCATGTAATTAAAATCCCCTGGCCAGCTCTGAAGTCTCATATTCTAACTGTTGCTTGTTTTTTCCTCCTTTCTACTTCCTTTGGTCATGCTGTTCTGTACTAACTTCATGCATTTTTAACATCCTTCCTCAATCTAGCTGTTTTCCACATTCCATCAGGAATTTTGGCTTCTACTACAACTGCCTTCCACTGCAAACATGAAATTATTTCTAATGTTAATATCCAACTGAAATCACACCTCAGCAACATACTTCCTTAAATTCTTAAAAAAAACCCCAAACAAACATAAAGACAAGCAACAAAAAAGCCCTCTGCCATTCTAAAAGTCTAGGGAATTATATGGTTCATTTATTGAAAACTAAATAGAAAGAACTAGGAGTCCTAAAATTATATTAAAAAATATCATAGAACAGTCTATGGTCAAGATCCTGTGAGTTGCATGCATTAAATTTCCACTGGCTCCAGTGATCAGTGTGGTTACAGTGTTTCTGAGATCAAGATCTGGTTGGATCTAATTCTCATTTGCAAAAAATAAATGGGATTATTTTTTTCTAAGGTGCACAGAAATATAAAGATTCACAAAGCTATTTGTGTGTTTTTTTGAAATCTGTAGTTTGTAACTCCTCTTTATTGTGTTAGGTTTTTTTCTCTGACATTTTATAGGACAGTGACTGATGATGGTGATGCCACAAGTTTCAGAGTAGGAAATATACTTGCAAAAAACTGTCCATTTTCTTTTCAATGCAGGACTAAATGCATTGTCCATTTTCTTTATCATTAAGTCTATTTTCCCTCACCTGGTGTGCCTTCCTTACCTTTTGCACTAAATAATTAAAATGGTATGTTTAATTTTATTCTAGTCTATTATTGATCCGGCATCCAGCTGTTTTCTGCCAATGTTAAATCATGAAATCAAATGTTCAGAATGTGTAGTAGTTTTCTGACTTTAAAACTGCTTTTATGCCCTAGTGGATCTGTAGCTTTGCCCCCCCACACTTATTTTTTTTATTATTTCCAGATGAACTGGCCAATAAAATGACAATAGGAAACCACTACAGGATTATAGGAATTCCAGCTTGTGTACAAAATGGCCTACAAGCTACTGCATGTATAGAAGTCAGTAGTGTACAGCTCTATAAACCAAATGGTAAGAAAGTTCCATTAAAAATTGGCTTTTAAAAAGTTGGAAAACCTCCTAGAAAAAAAAATCTTGAGAATTGGTATCGTTTTTTATTATCTAGAGGTCCCTATTACAAAACCACTCGGGGACTTTCCTCTTGCAGTCTGAAATGTGTACTTGCTGTTATGTGAGAATATCTGCTTTTGCCCACTCTCCATGCATTGGGAAACTCCCTAATTATTTACTATAGTTCTTCATCTTCTCTTTCCATCTTCTCCTATCCATTGGAAAGCACTCTGAAGTCATATAAAATGAACCTGATATTTCAGTTTGTTTTTCCTTTCTTATTCCGTCAGTTCTAGCAGATCATGTCTGCTACCTTTTTATCTGTAAAATATGCTTTGTCAGATGCTTACATTCTGAATTTGTGCTTAATACAGAGTTCTTGGTAAGTTTTGTGTCAAGACTCCAATGATGATTTGTTCTAACATACCTGCACAGGTCTCTTTCATGTGTTTGTTCACCTGTACTTTGCTTCCATTAGGTCCTTCTTTTGTCAGTGACAATTTCAAGTATCTGCTCTCACTGACTTCAAGTTCATGCTGGAGGTTTACTGCTGTCCTGGCCAACATCTTTGCTTCTCAGGTTGTTCCACCAGGCACTTACAATACTCTTAAACTTGCAATATTGCTGAGTCTAGTACAGACATGTGAAAAAGAAAATGCAGATTATCTGGATCTCTTGATTGTAACAAGTGACACGCTAGTAATTGACAGGTAAAGAGATTCTTTATTTTTTTCACATAAATTAGAACTTAAAAGTTAGTATTTTTAAAGATAATAGGATTGGTCTTACATGAAAAGCTAGAGACTTTGTTTTAAAAGAATATACAAGGCTCCGACTTAGTTAAATACTCAATTTTTATCCATGGAACATTTTTGTTTCTTTCAAAAGATACATCTAGATCAGAATTTCATTAATTATAAAACCTCCTAAAACTCTCTTAAGATTACAGTAAGAATTTAACACTAGCACTGTTTTGCAGTGCTCAGACAAAACATTCTTCTAAAATCAAAACTGAAGACTGTCCTAGAAGCTGGTAATGACAACACAAAAGGGCTCAACTTTTCAAACCTTGTGTCAATTTAAGCCTTCTCATCACTGATTCCCAGCTGCCTTTTTTAATAAATAAGCAGTGTATAAATACTTATGTTTTTATCACTCTTTTTCATAAAAACCATACAAATAAGGTATGAAAATTCACATACATCTTTACACATAGATTATAAATCTGATTATTTTTGCCTTTAAAACATTTTTCACTATTTTATGTATCTACCTATTCACGCAACTATAAACTGATAACACAATTTTACATACAGTGCAGAAAAGTACAATATGCTCAGCTTTAGTTACATTAATTTAAACAAAATTACATTCTCCTTCCATAACTTAAAAAAGATCTATGAAAGGGGAATGAATTTTATTTTCATTTGGAAGTTCTTCAACCAATTCACTAATATCTTTAGTTGTGAAAAAAAAAAACTCCAAAATTTTGACCAGGTCAAAATTTAGCTGTAGAAATTTGTTCAAATTTTAAAAAACGTTTTCTGCAAGACTTCTTTTTTCCCAGGTTAAGATTAAGATTTCTTAAGAGAAACAGGAGTTCCGTGTTTTAAGAATCAAACCATCTGGTTAATATTAAAACAGCTGCACACTGTAAATCATGATCAGTATTGTAATTGGTACTGTCTTGCATGTGCACAGTATTTACTGTCAGCAGCCTGTCAAAGTAGGCATTTCCTGCATATTTCCATTGGTGCAATACCCTATTTACTAATTCTTACTAATTTTACTTAATAATTTTCTCCCAGGTCGCAATAGTAGGAGTAACCATGCTCTGTTATCTTAAAATCATTAAGAGCCTTTGATTGTGGAACCAGACAGACAATTTGCAACCTCTCTGTGCCAAAGAACATAGTACAGGGGATGAAAAAGTTATTCTATACCTTCTTCCTCCAAAAGAATTGGAGGGAAATGTGTAACTCAGGAAGGCAGAACTTACAAGTTCCAGCCTTTTCATTTTTCCCAGATGGTCAGAATTACTAATCCTCTAAACTTTTAAATCACTGGAAAGGTTTCTCTAGGATAGAAAGAGGAGTTAACAATGTGGGGTTAAATTACAAGACTTCTTTGATTTCATAGGAATTATTTGTGCAACCCATGATTTGCCTAATGTTTAATCCATGAGAAATACAGTCTTGATGACAGCTGTTGGAGAGTAGGCTTGAAACTCTACTTTTGTATTCAAAGTTAAACATTTAGTTTTGATGCTGGTTTCATGTTAAGGGATTTTTGTTGTTGCTGTTTCTAAGTGAGTCTTAATACTTATTAAGTTTTTTAAAAAGTGAATAATTTAACAATTTATGACTGACAGAATTATTTAATCCTCCAGGCTTCTGAATTACAGCTTATGTCTTCTGCCTCGTGGCATCCGACACCCACCTTCTAGTGAAATTTTTCCTTCTGTGTCCAAAGATAAACACGGAACTGGAAGTGCCAGTATTCAAGCCTGCAGTGCTGTGCTGGCCAAGGGTGGCATCTGTTACATAGGAGACTTAAGTTCATATAAAAAGGATAAACTTGAACTTCTACAGTCTGGTAATTTCCCACCTCCTAACAAATGAGGGGACAGAACTCAACAAATATGCAAATCTGATAACATGGCCCTCAAATGCCGCAAAAATCTGTATGCTGTTTTTAATGGATCTGTGTAAGACACAAGGACAAAAGAGTCAAGGTCCTGTAAACTTAAATCTGATACACTACAGACATCCATTAATCATAACAATTCAGCAAAATCATAATCATGACTGATTTCAGATGTGTGTGAGACTAGGATTTATAGCTGAGTTAAATCGGTTACGTAACTGATGAATTTTGTCTTATCCTAGTGCTAGAGAGCAGAACAACAACAGTATTTATTCCTGGGAAGAAGTATGGAGAAGAGGCTGATCAACAAGTTACTGTTTCAGTTCAGACCAACTTCTGGTCTTTTGTAGATGTGGACTCTTCCTCAAAGAAACATATACAAAAGGACAACTTTCTAATTGGACAGATGGTAAAGCACGTGCCTTGTTTCAAGAGGAACTGTGCTATAGCTGTCATTTGTGTTTATTTCCACCTATAAAATAATGAAAACGATAAAACTTGTTAGTATTTCCCAGAAAATCATAATTTAAGTAACTTCAAATCAAGTATCTTCTAAAATGAGACAGCTTTCCCAAAAAAGTAGGTGTCATTTAAACAAAATTTTACTAAGTATTACAGGTCATTCATTAGATAATCTTGCAGTATAAGTGGATATAGGATATTTCAGTTGGAAGACTGTATGATGCTTCTACAAGTCAAAAGCCCAAAATAAAGTAGATGTTTTCTTTCTATGGGTCTTTTCTTTAGGACGTGAGTTTGATTCCAGTTAACCTTGTAGATGGTTTTGGGCTCTTGATCTACAATGAGTTTCCTTCCTGTCGCCTGTCTTCTCCTGTTGTACATCATATCTTGAAAAGAGCCATTGATCCTGAAGCCATGTTGTACAAAGTCTCACAGCAGTTCAGAACACAGGATTACGAGGAGGTAACAGATTATACACAATAATTTAGAAATGCATTATATTTGTGAATATCATACTGGGTTTGGCATCAGAAGGTTCTCTCTGCAGTCTGCTTACTTTTAATACTCACTTTCTGCCCTTCCCCCCACCATATTTCCACTAGCACTAATAGGATCGTTGACAAAAGCAGCTTCAGTTCTTGAAAAGGGTCGGTATAATAAATACAGTTTGAGCGTGTTTCTGGAAAATGGACTAAGTTGACATTCATATGAGAACACATCTCCAATATCTATTTTTGACCAAGAAGTTTACAATCAGGAGTAGAAGTTAATATTCCATTCTAATTAAATTGTCAGTACCTGTAGCATAACTAACAGATTATTCCCCCCTGGTAGTGTTCACGGCCAGGTTGGATGGGGCTCTGAGCAACCTGGTCCAGTGGAAAGTGTCCCTGCCCATGGCAGGAGAGTTGGAACTGGATAATCTTTAAGGTCCCTTCCAACCCAAACCATTCTATAATTCTGTTTACTATCCAAGATCTGTCCTTATAATTATCCTTCATATTTTCCTTATTCAGCATAGCCAAATGGTGACAACTGTCTTTACTATTAAAACTATTGGTAGAATATATTGTCCAGCCTGTATTACTACGCCACAAGTATATTAAAAGGTGTGAAAAAAGGTCCATTCTTTATTTTCCAGTTAAATATTTAATATGTATGCCCTCTCTCTAGTTTATTTTGTTTGCTAGGAATCTTCATGTTGAATTGAGTTCAGAAGCAGAAAGTCTCATTCAGGGCTATTATCTTGCAAGTCGCAGGGTGAGAAGAGATTCCGTTCATGGATCAACATTATCAGCCTCTGCACTAAAAATTCTGTACGTCCTACTTTTCATTTTCAAAGAGAAATTGTGGTAATCTGCTGAGGAGCTTGTTTAATAAAAATCTAGATAAGACTCATGTTTTGAAAAGTTCAAGGATAAATAATCTTATTTACCATTTATGAAGGCCATTTATTTTATATATTGACACTGCTAAAAGAAACCCAAGTTCAACCAACATTGCCAGGCAAAAAAAAAACCCAACAGCTATTTACAAAACCCTTATCATTACTAAAGCTATCTCGAAAAACAAAATGGGATTTAAATATGCACAGCTTTATCATGGGAGCAAAAAAGTATTAATGGATAATATGCTAAGTTCCACTTTTTAGCACAAGAAGTTAATGCATAGTATGTCTTTTGTCAGTGTTAGGTGTAACTGCACAGCTGAAGTATGAAAAAAACCACCCCAGCGTTAGCTTTTAATTTACACAAGTGCTTGACACAGGGCAATACACATTGCATTCATGCCTGCAGTAGTTTTTACTTCTGACATGCTTATATTATCTCTTAGGATTTCACTGTCTAAGGCTCATGCCAAGCTCAGTTTAAGGCAGACAGTACTTGAGGAAGATGCAGTGATTGCCGTCTTGTTACTCGAGTCATCGCTGACCTTAAAACATGGTAAATAATGCACAATCGTTCCTTAGTCTTGGGTGCATCACCATCACATTTTGTCAGTCTGAAAAAATTCTATAGCCATTGATTGCAGTAAGAGTTAATTTCAAATCAAAATTCAGAACTTCCACTGCTGAAGACTGGTATTGGAGAAGTCTGTCAGTTTGGCTTCTCTCCCGAGTCTCAGTGCTGTACGTAATGAGGCCACAGGCCTGCGCCAAGCCTGTCCTTCATGCTGGCTTATTTGAGGCACAGCTCCTCTAACACTGACTCAGGTTAAACTAAGGCCAGATTTCCCTCCCTGGGGAAACCAAAAACAAGGGTTGGAGGTTTTTTTGTTTATTAATAAGCATCAGTCATATTTGTTCACATAGGTATTTGGAAGTGAGGTAAGAATTATGATCTAGGATTGCATTACTAAGTAATTTGCATCACAGCTTTTTTTCGCTTAAAGTACTGGCAAATATCAAGTCTTTCAGCTTAAGATTTAATTTCTTCTTTGCCTAGGCACATCTGCATTATGTGTAGCACCAAATCCTGTATTTCCATTTGACCTCAATGATGAAAACTCCCTACAACAGAGAGATATTTACCTCATGCAGTGTCACCATCAACTGCTGAAGTTTATTGCTGCCTATAGCCCAGGAATTCACATTAACACTAATGAAGAGTAAAAACTCCACTCCAGGTAAAGCCTGGCTTTTTGAGAGGCTAGTTAGAAATACAAAATTACTAAAAACTTAGTAGAAGAAAGTTCAGTGGTGTTTTGCCAAGGAATAAAGCATAGCTGACAGGACTTGAATTACAAGCTTTGTGAGTTATTTGAAGGCAGGAGGGATATCTTCATCCTGGAAAGCCATGGCTTCAGAAGACAGTCCTAACCAGAACTTCTCTTCCTGGCTACCAGTCTCCATTCACAGCTAAGTGAGGAGTAATTTAGGATTCAGGATTTTTAATAAGACTACAACTAAAAATTAAACCACCAGTTCAGAATCTAATGTGTCATTTCAGCTACCTGAATTCTGCAGTTTTTCTTGTTGCTTTTTTTCAAATATATCTCCCAAAGGTTTAAGGACTTTTAAGAACATTAAAACTCTTCCTACTTTAAGTCAAGTCTTTAATTACTCATGGTGTATAGATTTTGAAATGTATAAAAATGTTATCATACTGCTTCATGTTCTGTGTCTTTTTTTAAATTACAGCAAGAGGAGATTAGACAAGGATGCCAGATGCTCCTGCAACCAAAACCCAAACAAAAAAAAAAAAGCCTGCAAAATAAACAAACCACAAACCCCCCCAAACCTTCTTCCCCTCAGCCTCAAAAAAACCCAAAACCCAGTGTTTCCACATTATTTTGTATAGACTGCAGGGAATAGTAGAGTGCTACAGGTAAGTGAAAAAACAGTATTATTCAACCTGGTAGGCAGGTAGCTCAAGTAATTCAACTCTACCTCACTGTAAAAAGCAGTGTGAAAAATGTGTGTTAGGAGATGAGGTGTTTGAAGCACAGTATGCTTCCCCAGCTATGGGCTTTCCTGTATTTCATCTTCTTGTAAGGATACAGCACTAGACATAACCCTCAGCAAGTCTTACATCCAAGAGATACACATTAAATAGAAAGGCAGCAGTAGAATTGTAGACTTCCTGGCAAATCTGGACAAACTGAATACTTAAGGCTTGTGTTCCTCCTAGCCGGGATGTCACCCAGCAGGATCACAGTGCTACTGCTCTCAGAGCCTCAACAAAAAGTAAGTCATTGAAAACAGAAATCCAAGATTTTATTCATACCCACTAACAACACTGTAAACACTATTTAGACAAGTTTTCCCACATTTTAATCTTTGCTTTATTCACTTTTGATCCAGTTATTTGATACACTCAAATATTCATACTTAGTTCTAGGAGTGCCCATAAGGCCACTTCTCTTTCTAGAGTGACACTCTATCCTGAACTTCATTCCAGGATTATTCATTTTCAGTGAACAGCTACTCCCCACCATCCTATGGAACCAAGCAGCATTTCTGAAGAGCAGGAAGGGCAATGGAAGCATTTCCAAGTGCATTAGAACTCCACATTCCAGGCTGCTGTTTTCAAGCTAAGAACAATAACAATAAATTAGTTTCCTGTAGCCTTCATCAATCTTATGCAAAGGTATTGCTCTCACTGGCATTTCAGATCTCGAGATACACATCAAAACACATTCAGATGGGTAAACGGCAAAAATCTCATCATTATGCCAGCAAAATCACTCGTTAAGAGTAGACTGAAATGGAATTCCTTTATAAGTCACTGTTTTTGAGAAGCAACATTAAGGGATTTTCTACAAAAAGAGAACAACTTCTTATCCTTGCCTCTCCCCAGTGTCTCCCATGATCTCTTGAGAACTGGAAAACTTTTAGCAGTCCCAGAAGGAAAGGACAGTTGGCACCATGGCCAGCACAGGCTTTCCCTGGATGGCAGTACAGCCTGCAGGAGCCTGAGTACTGTGACAGTAAAAAAGAAACTGACCTCGTTAAACACCTGCACTTCTAGAAGTGGGTGGGCTCTCCTGCTGGCTCTGTGTGCACACAAGAAGTCAGGAAGTCGGAGGAGGTGGTCATCTGATGTCACAGTGCCTTGAAAACAAATAAAATCAGAAATGACAGGAGCAAATCAAACGGGAAAAACCCTACTGATTAGCTGGCACATCAGATATACAACACTGCTCATCACAACATTCAGTTGGGTAAACGGCAAAGGGTCATCATCACTATGCCAGCAGTTTCCTGCCTATGTAAGACTGCTTTTTCCAGGTACTAAATACAAGGGAATTGGTTAAGTTTGTCTCAAGAGTTGTACTTCCATAAGCTGAAGCAGAGACTTGGTTTTAACTGTTAAGCACAGAAGAGATTGAGTATAGCCAAGAACAAGAGAAAAACAGATGTGTTTGGGCACAAAAATGCAGGTCCCTCTCTTACATTCAAAGCCCAGATGCCAAGTATCTAGAGGTAAAGCTCACTACCACAGTCACCTTTCCCTTTGCAATATATTCCAAGACTGACACAGGTTAGGTGCCAGCATGGATTGTGAGCTGAACATACTGTTCTTCACTTAATTCTCTCCCTTTCAACTAACATCCATGAATTCTTCAAATCAGAACTCATGTTTCCCCAGCTAAAAACTAGATTCTCTGATACAAACCTCTCCCTTCTGACTCTTTTGGGTTTGCTGGATTGCACCTACTTTGTTCTGGGGAGCAAATCTTGGGAGATTTTATAGCTGCCATAATATGTTTTGTTAGAATTTCAATCTCTTAACCCTACATACAATCATATTCCTCCTTTTTTCATCTGTAAGGGAATTTGCAAGCCATTAAACAGCTTCAGAACTCTTGATCTGGATTTCATGGGGGTTCCCTCAACATCTTTAAGTACAGTAAGAAATATTTACTTCTGTAGCTCCAGAATTCACGTGGCATCCTTCCGCTTGCAAGGCATGGCAGAGTCCACACTGAGAATTCCCAAAGCTGGTAACAAACTCATCTTGAGCTTCACTTTCTGCCTAAAACATTGAAAAGAAGATGTTTGATTCAGAGAGCTCCACTGCTGAGCCAGTAGCAGAAAGCATTACCACTTCTTTGGGGGCAGTAAGCCAGTCCAAGAAACACCAACCCCATGCTCTCTTTGTAATTACCTGGGATGGAGCATCAGCCGAGATCAAGGTTAAGCAGAGACAAGACCATTTTCCTAAAGCAAGCTCCAGTGTAAGGAATGACTGATTGCAGGACAAGTACAGTGCTCCTAATGACCAGCCAGGCAGGGGAGAGGAGCACCCCGGCAGGGTACAGCCTTTAACCCCAGCTCACTCTGGAGAACACACTGATGCTGGCCACCAGTGGAACCGAGGGCAGCACTCACACTGCAGTCCTGGCAGGAGAGCAGTACCACAGGCTGCTGATACCCCTGGGGCCCTGTCCCTGCCAGACCCCACCAGTTTGGATCTGTGCCTGTAACCCGAAAAAGGACATAGTCTGGGTCACCTCACAGCCCTTGCCCAATTCCCTGAAGGAAAAGAAGGTAATTTATCTTTTGAATTATGACAAGCGTTTGCTGATGAAAACGATCTGTCAGCAAAACCAAGTGTCTCTGAATGTCCAATCTGTCATTCCTTTTAAGACTTGATGAGCCCAGAGACAGCTCGAAGTAACCACCACGTGGCACACACTAATTAGGTCCATCTCGGTCTCCCTTGGCACCCGCTCTCCTGGGAAGCCTGTGTGGCTGGAGTGTCAGCCTGAACTGTGCCACCCCAGCACCCAGGGGACACACAGGCACAGCTACAACAGCATGACAATCACGCCTCTTGCAGGGGACGGCTTCGGCTGTTTAGAAAAGCAGCAGCAAACCATCCCTGCAATTCCTGCGATTTCAGAAATTGTTTTGACCTGCTGTATCGGGATTTCTCACATTAACCACCTGGGAGCACTTCTAATTCCTCTGAGAAGGCCAGAAGTCACTCCACTGTTCAGACGAGCATGTGCCTGGACTGCCGAGCCAGGACCTGCTCCAAGGAGCACGGCAGAGGTCCGGCAGCTCTGAGAGACCCACACGGCTCGCTGCGGATGCACACGGCGGGATCACGCAACCACAGAATGTGACGGGTCTGGAACGGACCTTAGCGACCACCCAGCCCCAACCCCTTTCCTGCCACGGGCAGGGACACCGCCCCCTAGACCAGCAAGGCCTTATCCAACCCGGCTTCACACACCACCACGGGCTGGGGCACTCACAACCTCCCGTCCCGAAGGCCTTACTACCCTCACAGTAAAGAATTTCCTTCCAATATCCAACCTAAATCTCCCCCCTTTCAACTTGTACCTATCAGACTCGGCGGCCGCTGCTGGCGCGCCCGCGCCCGAGGCCCGGCGGAGCCGCTCCCAAGGCACGGAGCAGCCCGGGCACGCCCCATGCCCGGCATTCCCCCTCCCAGGCACCGCCATCCCTGCATCCGCCGCCGAACGGGGCCCCCGCAGACACGGGCCGGGCCCCGCCACAGCCATCCACGCACCCACCGAGGCACGCACCCGGCCGGAGGCCAGCAGAGGCGGCCGCCCCGGTCGTGTTCCCCTCAGAAAGGGCGGATCTCGGTCGCGATCCCGCTAAATAGCGGCGCGCCGGGCGGGCGGGGCGGGCACGGCGCCTTCCGGCTGCGCGCGCACCGGGACGCGGGGAAGGCGGCGGGGCTGTCCCGGGCTGTCCCGGGCTGTCCCGGGAAAGTGACGCGGGGCCGCGGGCGCGCTGGGAGTGACGGCCGCCGGCAGCGGGGAGAGCAGAGCCCTGCCCCGCGGCGTCCGCACAGCCAGCGCTCTGCTGTGGCCCCGGGAAGGTCGCCCCTCCCATCCCTCCGAGGGAAAAGCTGGTGACAGTGACCGAGGTTTGCTGAGGTCTTTTAGGTTCCTCCATGAAAAATGCCGCCTTTTGATAGCAATGTATAAACACTGTACGGCTTTATTCCTAAGCACGTGCATTCTCCTAGTGCTAAATGCCAAACTCTTGTGTTTCAGTATACGAGGATATGAACTGTTTCCAGGAAATGTAGCAGTGGAACCAAACACCAGGTTTGAAGCTAACAGGTTCAGAGGATCTGTTGTTATCCTGCTGTGTAAATTTCTAGAAGATAAAAGCTCTTGCCCTGGTAGAAGGGAGTGTGTTGCCTAACCTGGTGTCTTGGTTCTGGAAGTAAAGGCATAATTACAATTCTGATGCAGAATAATCTGTCTCAAGGAAAAAAAAATCCCGACTCATAAATATGGGGAACTCTTCTTAACTGAAAAACTGCTGTTGTAATTCTGGATGTTCTCACTGGCCTTTAATGATTCCATAAAATGTTGAAAAGGTCTTAGGGATGTGGCTGCAATAAGTAGCTACGGTGCTTGCTGCTCAAATTCTCTGCCTGCCTGCAGAGCATTGTAAATATTTAATTGTAAATACTGCAGGGGTTGTAGAGAGCTCCAGATTTCACCATACTTTTTTAACAAAAGTTGTTCTTGCTAGTATTTTTGTTTTCCTTTTTTTCCCAAATGTCACTTTAAAATTTAAAGTCTTCAGAAAGGAGACAACATCTATAAATTCAGAATATTATCATGTACAATGAGAAACTGATAGAGGTCGTGTAGCTCACTGATAGAGTCTGAGATATATTCTCTATGCCATCCATTCATAATTTTCCATGTTTTTAACCCTTATTGCTAAAAGCATTTTTCATGCTTACAGAATCAGCTAGGTTGGAAAAGATTACTGATCACCTTTGACTGATCACCACCTTGTCAATTAGGCCACAGCACTAAGTGGCACATCTTAACTTTTCTTGAGCACCTCCAGGAGTGGTGACTCTACACCTGCAACTCCACCTCCTCCCTGGGCAGCTTATACCAATGCTTAACAGCCTTTTCTGTGAAGAAATTCTTCCTGATGTCCAATTGAACCTCTGCTTCTTGGGTAAGCAGTCAGAATCCTTCAGTGACATTGAATAAGTGAATAAGCCTTTAAAAACACTGAGGACTCATTTTTTTCTTTTTTCCCTTTCTTGAATACTGTCCCTTCCAGGTATATTATCTTGTTAAAAGATCAGAATGCTGCAGGGGCAGTTGAGAGCTCCAGATTTTACCATAGTGCTTTTATGAAAGTTGTTCTGGCTAATATTTTTGTTTTTCTAAATATCATTTTTAAATTTAAATCATGAAGCCTTCAGAAAGAAGACAGCATCTATAAATGCAGAATATTATCATGTACAATGAGAAACTGATAACAGATGTTGCAACTCAAGGTATATAGTGTTCACTGAATAATATTTAATATAACATTTACCTCAGCAATAACAAACCGTATGAGAAGTACAGTTTTACAGAACAGATACAACAGATGACGTTTGTGCATTAAGTTTCAACTTTTTTTGCCTAAATATAGATGTTTAAATGAACAAGTGCGCTACGAACAAGCCAACCCTGAGGGCTCATCTGCTCCGACGTGTGAGCCCCTGAAACGCAGTGAGCTCGTGGTTGTGCCGGGGTGGCAGACACAGGCTGAGCCCTGGAACATGCAGCTCAGTCCCGAGGGGGGAGACAAGCAGTGCCCGGCGCACAGCGCTCTGTGCGGGAGGGACGGCTCCCCCAGCACGTTTTCACTCCATGAACGTGCATCCACGCTCCCAGCAATAGCTGCAAACGTGTAGGACTATCCCATGGGTGAAGCCCTGACCGGACAGCTGTGGTCAGGGGATTTCTGCCATCGGCTTTAAGCAGTAGAGAAAGTCTGCCTGGGATTACAGTTGCTGTTTTTAGCCTTGCCCTTCTCTTTTCACCCAAGCCTGTTTTGCCCTGCGCTTGCCCAGTACCACATCACTCTTTCTTTCTTTCTCACAGCACTTGTCCCAGAGAGGACAAGGATACTTACTCTGCTGACAGCTCTTTGCTGCTGCTGCTCATGTTGGTGCTGACTGCAGTCACCACCTCCCACTGCCCCCATTCAGATCCCAGCAATGAAAGAAACCAATGATGTATCACATTAACTTAATGAGGTATTAATTACATTTAAGAATCAATTCCTTCTCTACAAACAGCATTCAGGAATTATAGTTTGTCTGTAGATACTATTTTTTAACTTAAATATATATATATAAGGTGTAATAAATAACCGTTTTCTTAAAGCAAGAAGGGAGGTTAGATCTGTGAAGATGTTGATGTTTCCCCGTGGTTTGCGCTGTCTCCTTGTGCCGAGTGAGTCAGAAACTGTCCCGTGGCTCCAATGTACAACCTGGAACGCATGGGCCACTTCTGCAAGAGAGGAGACAAGCACAGCACTGAGACACCCAGGATCTTTGCACTCTGACTGCAGTTCTCTGAAAAGCTTTGATGGAATCATGGTACAAGAAAATTTGGTGCTGCTATCACCAAACAGTTCCTGTTTCGTAATTCACTGGAAAATGTTTGTAGCTTGATAAGGGAGCCTCAGCCTGGATAATTGCTTTGTTAATAATTGTGAGGCACAGCTCCCAACCCTGCCGTGCCCCAGCAGACAGGAGCAGGCCGTGCTGGCCAGTCACCCTAGCTCAGTTTGTGTTGTAGATGTTCTGTCAGTGGAATAAAACAAAACTTTCCTTCTCAAGGCACCAGGGATGCTACAGGGAAACACCTGCACCTGCAGGGATTGCAACCCCACGTGCACACCCATCCCTGCTGGCTGGGCCCCACAACCCTGACTGCAGCACAGGGGCTGCTGCTGAAGGCTGTGAGTCTAAGGGAATTTAATGTGATTTCACCTTGGCAGTCTTCACTACTCACAGCTTCTTGTTCTTGTCAATTCCAGCTATTTCAGATGAGACAATTCATCTTTACACTCACTGATTTTTGGAATCATCAGTTACTCTGGTGTTAAATATTGATTCTGACAGCTCGGGTTTCTTAACCCCAGCAGGTTACTGCAAGCAGCCCTGTGGTGTGGGTGGCTGCAGCCAGGCACACAGAACCTGGGAGGGAGCATCCAGCTCCATTTGCTATGCCAAGTTCAGCATTAGAGAGGTGGATGCTTGAGACACAACTTGTCACACACATTGGATGCAAAAATACCTGAAATGCAGCCAGCATGTTGTTCCAAAAGAATGCCGTTTTTTAAAGACTCTTTGGGAACAGATTGGCACCTTCCTTGTGGGTAAGGGGCACTTAATAATACTGCAGGTAAATCTCAGCTCTTCTGTTCAAAGACCTAAAGCAGCAGCATATTCTCACTTGGAATGTGCAATCTCATTCAGTAATTTCATTTCAAGTGTGATGTTATGAGTTTGTCATTAATAAACCATCTGAGGTTAAAGTCATTAACTATATTTTTCATTCAGTGTACACACAACTGTAATTGGATATTTAACTTTCCTCACTATTTGCATTTACTCTGCTTAATCTATCAGTTTAGTTAAAGTCTTTATCTCTAAAGGTTGTCTCATATACTGCATTTTGGGGTTTTTGAAGCACATATTAGGATTTGACTGTGACACTTCCATAAAATATATTCATAAAAAATAATTGCTTAAGTGAATCCAGTCTACTCTATTCCAGTAGCCTGGGAAATAGGCATCTGGATCATTTAACTGCTGTAATAACTATTCAAGAGTATTTTTCTGCCAGTAGTAGTTGGCAGCTGATAAAAAGTACCATAAGAGACCTGTGTCCTTTCACTCTGACTGAGGGAACTAACAGAAGCTATTTTGAACTTACCTTGAAATATATCACAGTATTTTTTAACTTAAATTATAGCCATTTTCTAATTGATATAGAGGTTTTGCTT
The DNA here is from genome assembly GCA_013397915.1 of Daphoenositta chrysoptera. Classification (NCBI taxonomy): domain Eukaryota; kingdom Metazoa; phylum Chordata; class Aves; order Passeriformes; genus Daphoenositta; species Daphoenositta chrysoptera. The sequence goes on along the minus strand of VZRO01008494.1, from coordinate 708,541 downwards.
TCTTTATGAGTCTGCTAATCATTTAAATTACCTCAGAAGCCTACATTCACATCATGCTGTAAAATACTGCAACCAACCTCGTGAACAAGGAACTCTCTGTGAATTAGGCACTTCTTAGAAATTAGAGATTACTTCTCAAATTAATCTTAATTAAATCATTCTGAATTCAGACTCTTAAAATAAAATAAAAAAACGAAAAGAAAACACCCTAGTGGTCTAACTCTCTGCAAGCAGAGCCAAACAAAATATCCTGCAGTGTCTGAGCCCCATCAGTCAGTGAGCGCTGCATTTGGAAACAGTTTCCAGCCTGGTCCTCTCCAAGAGCAGTTCCCCCTTCTCATTCCCTCTGCATCGCTGTGATTTTTTTTTTTTTTTTGACAGAGAGAAGAGCATATACCAACTAGAGAAATGCTTCAGAAAAGCACTTTCATGGAAGTAATTAACACGTGGCTGGTAATTAACGCCGCTGTCCGCACTGGGCTGCCTCGGCAGCAGAACCAAAGCTGGATCACCGCTGTGGGACAGTGTCACCTCACCACAGACCCCTCACAGCAGCATCTGGTGGGTCTGTGGGCATCACCAAGTTTTCCACACAGGGACTGAGAAGATGCAAGAACTCCTCTGGTGCTGACCTTCACTTCCAAAAACCAGGTCCCACCAGGTTTGAACCTACACTAGATTTGATATTTCGGTGCAAAGACCCAGGAACAAAGCTCCAAGATATTTCCATCAGACCCCTAACATCTAGGCACAATGGTTAGTATGGGCAGGATTTCAAGTATTACCTCTAGGCAAGGTACAGGAACTTGAAATCTTTCATTTCATCTGCGTATCGAGGGCCCGTGTACTCGCTCGCTGACAGGAGCTGGTAGCCGCCCCCCAGTTCCCCTACCTTGACAGGGTGGAGGTATCCATCCCCGCGGAGGGTGCCCAAGCCCTCTCCCGGCGGCTCCTCCTCGTCCTGCAGGCTGCGGGTGAGGTGCGCGATGTAGGTGGTGGCCAGGAGGAGCACATCCAGCTTGGAGAGCTTGGTGTCGGGCGGCACCGAGGGCAGAGTCTTCTGCAGCTCCAGGAAGGCGTGGCGCAGGGTCTGCACCCGGCTGCGCTCCCGGGCNCCCGGCCCGCGGCCCGGCCGCCGAGGGCAGGCAGGAATTGCTGCCGGCAGAGGAAGCCAGCAGGGAATCGGGCTCTGCGCCCGGGCTGCAGATCTGCTCGCTGCTCTCTGCTGAGTGTCCACAGTCCATCGGTGACTTCCCCGGCAGGGACGGTCCTGCAAGCAACAAGAGCATCTCTGAAGTGAGATGCTGCGCTGAGCTGGAGCCAGCACGCCCTGAAAACACGGACGGTCAGAAACGCGGGCACTGCCTGTGCTAGGAAAAGCTGGGATGCAGCTCTGTGAGCCACTTTTCCATTCACTGCTTACAAATTCAGCATCACACACGGGGACAGAACAGAAGGTAAAATCTTCGTAACAATAAGTATTTAATTTTTTTACAGTACTACATAGAGCAAATTTTTTGAGTCACTCATAGCCAATAGATGACTTATGAGAAAACCCAACAGTCACCACCCAGAGGCACTGCCAGAGTGGTTTCCATTTACAAACAACTAAAAATTAGGTTAAATGCAATTTTTAAAACATATTCTCTCTATGATTTGGGATATGGAACTGTTAGTATATTTTCTATTTTAGCTACAATCATTTTATCAACAGTCTTAGAGGTGATCAGTGCTCCATGGACTACAGAAAGAAAAATACAATTTTCAGATGCATCAGTAAGTGAATCCACAGAGCACGGACTCAGTTTTTGAAGGGCAAAACGTGGCCCATAATTTTAAAGGATCAGGAATTGACTTCTCCTGTCCTCCCACACCTAATACTACTGAAAAATTTGCATGGTTATCCTTTCTCATCTTCAAACTTCAAAAGAATTTTGTAAGATGTATTTTGGCCATTGGGGGGGCAAAAGAACCTTTTGAAAACATAAAAAAAGTTCTTTTGAGGAAAGCTGAAAACAGTGACTGCAAGGTCTTTTCCCAGCTTTCAGAAAAGCCGGTCAGTCACCTCTGCCTGTAATACAACTCACAGTCCTTTAGTTTATTCAGTTCCACAGAAAAAATGCAATCCAATCAATATTCCCCAAAGTGCAGCACTTCTTAACTGGAATAATACCTGATCCTGCTGTCCTCAGCCAAGCAGCCCTCGTGGGTGTCCCAGATCCCGGCTTTCACGTGCTAGGAGTGTCTGTTCCTGTGACAGCCTGGCTAGACAAGGGCAGGAGCAAGTTATTAAACCTGTTCATTTCATCCAAATACTGCATAATTAGAATTTTAAATAACATTGATACACATAAGTGACTGAATATCTACATTTACAAGAATTAGCTCTTGATTTTGCATGGCATTTCAAGCACACACTGAAGATTTCTATCAAAGACAAGGAAAGGTTTCTAAATAATGCTTTTTGCAATGCTATAACTTGATGGTATTTAGAAGACATTTTTATTGTTATCATTTTGGGTGATTAATTGTGATTAATTTGCTAGTAATCTGTCTCACAGAGTTTAATCATATAATATTCTCTTCAGTAGCAGTACAGATTAGACTGAAATTATTTGTGAAATATTCTGTGCACGTTATAGCTCTAAACCAAAGGGAAAAAATCTCACTATTCTTTTTTATTGTGGTATTTATGATCAATATAAAATGAAATTTACATTAAGACTTTATGAGCTTGTCTTCAGTGAGGGCTGAAAAGTGGTCCTTACACTGGCTATTGCCTTTAACTTAAAACAAAAAGAATTCCTATGTGCTTTTTTCTTGGTGTTTGCTCATTGTGTTAAGGCACAGTCAGATGTAGATGCATTTTAGTTAAAAAAAAAAATCATCGTTGCAGTGATGACATCAAGACAATCCCTTAAGATAATCCTGTAAACTGGAAGAAGAATCTAACAATTTATGTTTAGCAGCAAGATTTCTCGTCCGCCATCTCATCAAAATCCCACTGGTAGGAGGAAGTCTTCCCCAATTACTGGAGAAGTCCGGATTACCCAAGAATACAGACAGACTGGGTTAATAAAAATACCTGCTCCTCTGCTGAAATACAGGACTGGGGCTGGTTTACGTACAGTTTTCATTTTGCCGTGCTGGTGTATAACCACATTTAGAACTGCTATAACTTCGAGTGATGTACCTAAAAATGCACGTACCTAAAAACCTCATCTCCTTGGGTGCCCCTGGAAGCAGGAGTTTCTGGTTTAGGATCTTCACATCTACATGAGATGAAATCCTGGGCCTGTGGAAAAAATGTGCAAATTTCAACTCTAGAAATGAGAGATTTCACTCTGAATTAAATTTCTCTTAAATTTCTCCACTGTCAGACTTCCCATCAAATACAGACAGCAAATGGCCTGGGAAAATCTGCTACACAAAACAAAGGACCTGCTGTAAGTAGCCAAACCATGGTGGTTCCTGGATCCATGGCCAGGATCGCTGCTGTTACACACTGGGACTGGTCAGCATCACTCTTCTCCCCAGAGTAATCAGGACACACATTCCAGGTGCTGCAAACCCAAGCGTCACCCAAACCTCATGGTCCAAAAAATTCTGCTGAAAACTAAAGTAAATAAAAAGCCTCTGGGCAACAGTCATTTTCCTTTTAAAATTTTGTACGAAAGAGGTTTGGTTTTTTAAATAATCTCAGTAATTTTTGCGAACACCCACTTACCACCTGGTGTGCTGAGAGAGTTGGGAACAGGGCTGTGAAAGTAAGTTAAAGTATTTATGTTGTTTCTAAAGCACTTCTAGTGCAGTATTTCTAATGCGTGCAGATGCATTTGAGTTTTTACATGACACTACAAAGACATGATTGGTTTGACATCTTTTACCAAAAACCCCCAGCACAATATTTATTTTAGTCTTGTATTCTATGTGAATGAAGCGGCAATGAAGGCAACCTGCCCACACAGACAAGGAAAAGATGGAAAACGCCAGAGCAGAGCACACAAACTGAAAACAAACAGGTGGAAACCTTAGATAAACTTTTCCGTTGCTCCTTAGGGGGAAAAACATAGTGAATCTGAATTATTTTGCATCGGTTTGAAAAAACCTTGCCGTCTGTTTAACTCCGGTAACAGAGTAACGAAAATCCTTTCTCCGGAGCAGAGAAATAGGAACTCGCCTGTCGGTGTGCGGGGGCAGCACCGGCGCTCAGGGCCCGCCGGCCCGTCCCGGCTGCTGCGTCCCCGTCCCGCAGCCCGGCGGGAGAACCCGGCTGCCCGGGAGCTGGCGAGACCCCGCGGTGCCCGGCCGGGGATGGACTTACCGCTCCCGCCCGCTGCGGAGGGTCCGGCCAGCGCGGCCCCTCCCGGCGCCTCCGTTCCGTTCCGTCCCGTCCCGTCCCGTCCCGTCCCGTCCCGTCCCGTCCCGTCGCGTCGCGTCGCGTCGCGCCCCGTCCGGCCCCGGTGTTTATAAGCCGTCGCGGCCGGTGGGTGCGGCGGGGCTGGGTCGCACCTGGACTCCGGGCTCCCCCGCCTGCCCGGGCGACAGCGACCGCCCCTCCCGGGCGGGTGGGTCATCAATCACGGAGCTGT
>VZRO01008494.1:651485-699236 GCA_013397915.1 Daphoenositta chrysoptera | reverse complement strand
CGGTGTGCATTTCAGTGCATTCCACCGGGATGTGGTGCACATAAGTATCCTTAAATAAATACCGAGGTAAAAACCCCTTTTCCCTTTAACCTTTTAATTTTAAGACCAGGAAAAAGGCAACAACATCATGCTCAGTATCTGAAATGGGGGAAGAAGGAGGAAGCGGGAGGATGTTTGGCATTTGCCATCCCAAGTAACCACAGCACATGATGAGTCCTTGGTTTCCTGGAAATGGCTGAACACCTCCCTGCCCATGGGAAGTGGTGACTAAATTCCTTGGTTTGCTTTGCTTGCTTGTGTGGCTTTTGCTTTCCCTATTAAACTGTCGTTATATCAACTCATGAGTTTTCCAGCTTCTACCTTCCAATTCTTTTCCCAGTCCCAGTGGGCGGAGTGAGCGAGCGGCTGCGTGGGGCTTGGCTGCAGGCTGGGGTTAAACCCCAACACTTCAACAGAAGCACTGGCACCTCAGGATTACTGTACCACTCCTTTACTACCTTAGCTTTGGAAATCTCACTCTTCAAAATGAAGATGAAGATCTTGGTATTCAAGGGAGAACCCATGAAGGAGTTAAATGTATTTTAATCATCTGTATCAAATTATCTTTATCTTTATAAATTATAACAAAATACACAAAACATGCTATGCAAAAAGACAGATCTTGATTTCCTTATTCAGGAAAAATTAGTTTCTTATTTCAGAGAGGGCTGTAAGCACAAGATGCTGAGCTGCCATTCACACAGAGAAACTGCATTAGAAAAGGTTTTTTTCCAGGGGCAATTTGTAATCTGGGCTTTCCTTTCCTTATCTGTAGGTTTGGAATTTTCCTATATCAGAAGCCTCAAGCATTTATTTAATTACTCAAACTAGTGCAAAGCAGCCAAACAAACAGAATTTGAAGTTAAATTAATGACCAATACTCCCAAACAAAAAATCAGCAAAGACATAATTAATCTTCTTGCGCCTCCTCTGCTAACTGTTCCACATTATTCACCAGAACTTGGAAAAATCCAAATGTTGGAAATTATTTTTTAGGACTACAGATCTTCTCAAAAATCACGTGCTAACAGTTTCTTTCTGCTTGAAGTGAGAAACCAGTGGTATGAGGTCCAACAAGGCCAAGTGCTGGATCCTGTACTTGTGTCCCAACAACCCCAGGCAGCGCTACAGGCTGGGGGCAGGGTGGCGGGAGAGCTGCCCATTGGAAACGAACCGGGGGTGCCGGCGACAGTGGGCTGCACACGAGGCAGCCGCGTGCCGAGAAGGCCGATGGCATCCTGGCCTGGTCAGCAGTGGTGTGGCCAGCAGCAGCAGGGCAGGGATCGCTCCCCTGTACGTGCACTGGTGAGGCCGCACCTCAAATCCTGTGCTCAGCTTTGGGCCCTTTTATTTAGTTTACAAAGGCATTGAGGTGCTGGAGCGTGTCCAGAGGACAGCAATGGAGCTGGCGAAGGGTCTGCAGCACCAGTCTGATGAGGAGCGTCCGAGGGAGCTCGGGGTATTTAATCTGGAGAAAAGGAGGCTCGGGAACCTCACCACCTGAAAGGGGTTTCAGACAGGTAGGGGCTGGTCTTTTCTCTGAAGTAACAAGAAACATGACAAGAGGAAATGGCCTGAAGTTGCACCAGGGGAGGTTTAGATTGGGTGTTGAGAAAAAATTCTTTCCTGGAAGGGTGGTCAAGCATTGGAATAGGCTGCCCAGGGAAATGGTGGAATCACCATCCCTGTGAGTGTTGAAAAAATGTGTAGATGTGGTGCTTGGGGACATGGTTTAGTGGTGAATATGGCAGTGCTAGGTTTACAGCTGGACTGCATGATCTTAGAGGTCTTTTTCAACCTTAATGACTCCATGACTCTACTGTGAACACGCCTCTGCACAATTGCTGAGTATCATATAGGGAAAGAAGCAGCTACTAGGTAAGACTGGCTAAAACCAGTTCATTTATTGAGGAAGTTTAAGAATTAGGCAACCAGTTTAGCCTAGCACATGCTGATGTTTTTACATGCTTTTGAGACAAAGGATTGCTTCTAAATAAATAGGTAGTCCCTTTATTTTTCTGAATCTTCTTAGAAAGCAGTGTAAAGTTCAACATCATTTTCTCTGGTTTTGAGATAAAAAAGACACAGATAACATAACCAAAGAGACACAATTATCTTTCTTTGTAAGCTTTGAGGGGAAAAAAAACCAAACCAATAATAGCCAAATCTTCACATCCTGTAACTTCTGGCTTTTAGAATTCAAACTACTTCTGCCATTACTTCAGATTCCTCCTCAACCTACATCAGAGAGATCAGAGAAGACAGGTGAGATCTTCATGTCACAACCACACCAAAGCACCTATTGCTCTCGTTATTATTAACACTTCCCAGGAGCACTCAACATTTCTAAAAATCTTATAAGCACTTATCAAACGTTGCTGATGAGAAAAAAAGATTTTTACCTACTGCAAGGTTATTGGCTGTTGCAGTAAAAGCCCTTTTGTTTTTCTTCTCAGTGCCAAACCCGGAGCCAGAATATTCTGAATTGACAGAATCTGTTCATTTGGGGTATTGTACACTCCTTTATTACAAAACTGACTTTTTCCACGGACAAAAATGGTATTAACATTTTTTCCCACAAAAATGTGTATCAAATACTTTTAATTTTCAAGTCCCACAAGGAAAAAATCTTACAAACAATCAAAGCAATTTCTCATATAAATGAAATCAGACAAAATTCAGTCTTTTATTCCAAAACATTTTCCTACAAACTATGTGTAACTGATTATAACCAACTTTACTGGACATGTAATCAGTGGTTACTACGGCAGTCTAACTTACTAACTCTCCAAGAAAGGAAGAGCTTATTGATTCAAAACTCTTTTTGATTTAAAGTATTAGTCTGTTACATGGATCATTTCACAGCTGGCTTGGATTTATCTTGGTTTTGATGCAGCAATTAGCTCAGAATTAAGAGAACAGAAAGATATAGTCAGTAATTTCTGTAGTTTCTGGTTACAGTGTTGTTTGATTGAAGGGTACGGTTCAAATACAACTTTTTTAACAGTGAATTCCCAGAATTCTTCAAGGCCAAGTGACTTAAAATAAATTTTCAGGGTTTTTTTCCTAGCAAAGTAAAAAGTATTGTTTCCTGTTACAATATATAACATTTATAATTTTGTGACTGTAAATAAGCAGGTTCACATAATTAATCATTTTGCCTCAGAGCTCTGTTAGTCAGGATAGCTACTTTGCACACCATAGCGAGATAAAAAATCATAAGAAAAACAGGGAAAAGAGCCTTTCAGATGCACTTACTTTTACCATTTACAGTCTGAATACAATCACATATTATCCTATATTAACAGATCACGTCTGAATCCTCATCCTGAAAAATCAATGGGCACATCTTGAACACTGACTGTTTTCTGGCTACTTTTTTCCCCTGTCTGCCCCTGTCTCAGAACTTTTGAATTGTATGGCTTTTATAGCTGTATCACAGGCAGTGCTGTGTACTGCTTTACACCTGCATATATAAAGAAATAATACAGCATTAAATTAACTTACACCTTGCACTGGTTTTAACGTCATATTTAAGAAAAATTAGGATTTTTTCATTGGCTGTAGATTAAAAGTTCAAATATGAACTTTAGATCAATAATACAAACACTAGGTATTTACATATATTCTGATTATGGTAAGAGCATTATCAAGCGGAGGTATTTGGGCAGTGATGTCTTTTTTTTCCCTTTTGGTACTTCTAACACACCAACAAGTACTGTGGAAGCTCTAAAAGCATTGGGATCTTTACTGGTAAGGCCTGGTCTCACACCTCTTAGGTCCTAGGAACAGTTTTTGGTGGGGAGAAATTCTACCAACAGTAGATGATGACCAATGAACTACTTAGGCAAATCTGACATATCCAAGTCTTTGCAACTGAATGGGATACATCCCAAGGTGCTGGAAGTGAATTTAAGGAGGGATAGCTGCTACTAAGGGATTAGTGGTTGTCCAAAATTAGTGGATGTCCATTTGGTGTCCTCCAAAATGTAGTAGCTCACCGTGCTAGATGAGGGCACGGTGACTGTGTTTTCACCTCAGGTTTGTTAAAGCAGCTGCTTTCAACTTTTCAGAGAGGAGAGTGTGCCTACACAATGTATGACCAGATACAGGAAGGCAAATATTGAAAGAGTGTTTATATTATTGCAGTAAATTCCATTATTGAAACTGATTTCAACAGAGTTATACTGAAATTACAAAACTTACTTATATATTCTGATTCAAACAGCAGTCTTTATTTTAACCACAAATTACTTTTTAAAACTCCCATGCGGGTATGTATTTTGAAAACCTGAAAACACAGCATTACTTCTTCACTTTGTTAATTAGATTCACATTTGTGTTATTAAAATGATTTTTATAATTTTGTCAGTTAGTTACACAATAAAAAATGTGCAATACTAATGCAGCAGACCAAAAATGTTACAAAGTTTTGAGGTTTTATCTCAACAGTAGTCTAAAAGTACTGACAACAAAGATCTAAGTATATGAAAAAAATAAATACTGCATCCTGAATGTTTCATTTACCTAGTAACTATTAGGGTGAACATGAAACACCTGAAAAATATATATGCAAAGATCTGAGTTTGCTTTTTTTACCATCCTAAAATAGTATTTCATTCCTGACACAATTTTGATGGACCCAGTTACAAGATGCAACTCACACTAAAACCACTAAGTAGCCCTCTCTCATTCTGCATTCTGTTTAAAATGTTACTGACTTACGGTTGAACTAGATGATCTTCCAACCTAAAGCATTCTAAATATTCATGTATTTTATGGAGAAGATTTCAAACAGTCTGGGTTTCACTGTTCTTGAGAGCATCTGACAGCCTGCAGCCCCAGATGTGCCCCAGTAAGTTGTTGACCATCCACTGGCAGAAAAGCCCCAAGTGCCATTTGGTTTTCTAAATGTCTAGGAAACAGCCTATATCTCCTGGAAGAGGGAGCAGACTATTGCAAGCAAATGTGTTCCTGCCAGACTGCCAGTTAAGAATGTGTCTATGCTCTATCTGGTCAGCCAGACACGTAGGAGTACGTGTGGTCTAGCTGGCAATCTGCTCACCAGCAGATGTGCTCTCTCTCCACGGTTTGAGAATACTTTACTCTTTTCAAGGGCACAGGGGGTCTATCTGTGCACGTGTTCTGCCAGTGTAGTTTAGATCTTTACTCCTTCTCAGCTTTGGGCACAGCCAGCAGCACAGAGAACTGGAGTGGGAAGGCAGGGCATGGGCAAAAAGGGATGCCTTTTGTCACTGCCTTTAGGACACTGGATGATGTGGCAGTGTTAAGTACTACATGTTTGGCATATATTAGACCTACTTCTTCTTGGGGTTATTTTTTTTTTAACTACCACTACTGAGAGAAGTTTAGACAGAAGAAAATGCCATCATTTGTATATCATCTTGTATGTTTGTGATGACAATTATATTTTTCCTTCTGAAGAGGGTATGAATGATCAAGGGGAGAATCATCCAGCACCATATTCAGCAAGGCTGTAAACATGGATACCAAAAATACCACTACGGTACAGATTACTGTAATGTTAATTATGGCTCTGCAAAAGTACTTACCTTTACAGGCAGTGCATATTCTCCACAAAAAAAGGGGAACCAACCACTAAACTGGCTGAATTGCCTGCTGAGACCTTGCATGGGCCACAGTAACCAGAAACTGCTGATACCTGACCTTCATTCTAATGGCTCTGCTTTAGCAACACTATTTAATTTCAGAACTTCACTTTATCTCTTTATCCTTACACTTTATCTAGCATTGTGGTGACTCCTTTCATATCCTATGTCATGGCTGAATAATTCAACAGCAAGTAAATTCCTTACATTTCTTTTCCACAGCCTTCAGCACTAAATGCTGATTGATACTTTCTGGACCTCACTAAGAAGATGTTTACATTTTTCCTTCAACACCATCACCAAGGCAGTGAGATGGGCTGCTGGAAAAGGCACTCCGTGTCTATTCTAAACATGCTCTCAGCTCTGGCAAAGGGGTCCAGCTGGTATCTCTAAGTATTTAATGCACCTGATTCTGAATACATTTGGAGTGCTTGTAAGCTCTTCAGCTGCTAAAACCAACTTGAGGGTGGGCAGATAAAACTGCACTGGTTTATATCTTAAATCTGTATTTCTCCTTCTCCTGGAGCCAAAATTGAGGATATTTTTTATATTTGAATTTTCAGATGTTTGCTGAAATTGATATTCAGTAAGAGAACAAGAATTAGGTCACTCAGAGGTAACATATTTCCCCACCTCCCTCTCAAATAAGAGAACTGTATTGTGTAATGTGAAGTGTATTATTGCAAAGTTTATGTTTTGGGTATATATCATTATAGTCTCAGTATCATCTCTCCCCAAAAACCTGTCATATAATAGGCCTTAATAATTATATTTATTATAATGCTAGTTGGATTCATATAAACAAAAGCCCAGTAAACATGCAGAACATGCACATTTATACCTGTTACCAAATATGCATTATCCTGTGTAGATTTCAGACCACACAAATCACTGCAACTCAAGGCATTTATAAATATTTAACCAATTAAACACAATGTTTATACAAGCACCTGCTTAGAAGAGGGGTAACTGCAAGTTCCTTCCTTTTGGACTAGAACTTAAACCATACATGATGTGCATGGTGGCAGCAGAGTGCCTTATGATTAGTTGGCACAATCCAGAGTATTTATTACATGCTGACTGTATCATTGAAAGATATTTCCATATTGCTAATCCCATAACATATGATGGAGAGACAAAAGGTGACTTTCCCACAACATTCTGAATTGCTACAAATACCTACCACAATATTTAATTCCATGAGTAAGGCAATGTAGGCAGAAACTGCTGGTAACAGATTAGGTTTACAACATCAAAATTTCAACAACTTCTCTACTCAGGGAAAACTAATAATGGTGTATCCCATTGGAAGGTATTAGGTATCTTTAAAATAGTGATTTGGTGATAAGAGATTAGGTTTCTTTTAATTACTTCCTGCCAATATCCATAATTTTCTCTGAATGTCCAAAACTAACTTAAAATCCAATATAAAACTGCTATTTTTTTATCATCAAAAAGGAAAGATTAATGACATATTTCAGTAATCTAGTAATAAGTGGCTTTTTTCATTGTTCAAGCTGTATGCAATCCTCAGTGGATCTCAGATGTAGGTTAAAAAGGTATTTAATGCCTGTTTTTCAGTTGCCAAGGTCAAACATCACCTAGTATGTACAGGGAAAGAGGAAACATCTGTTGGAATAATTTATTTGACTAACACAGAGGGTAGGATTAAAATTCACTAATTTCTTTGGTCCGATACTGAATTTCAATTAAACAATACAGGTATTTGTTCAGTTGGAAAAAAATTTCCTTCCTTTACTTGTGGGCACATTCATGTATATCCCTAATTAGTGGATCTGGCAAGGGAATACTATGATTTGCCATTTTTTTTGTTTCTGCATAAACTCTGAGAATGAATATTTCTGTTCTTTGAGGTTTTGGGGTTTTTTTCCCAATAAACATTCTAAAGAATTCACAAACCTTTAACTCCCAACACTCTCTGGTTTCTATGGAATTCCTCTAGTAACAAGATTAGAATACATCTCTAGATTGGTGATGACACATGAAATTGTAAGGTACAGCAACCTTCAGCATCTAAGATAAAAGTCCCACTTACAAGTTTTTAAAAATATTAAATGCACGTCATCTGACTGCAGTTTCTTCTAACCTTTCTGTGAAATCAAACTAAAATCTTCTAGACTAACAGTACAAAAAAAATCACTCAAAATTTTTAATTTACAAATGTAAATTAATAAAAATACTGACATTTTATTTCAATCAAGTATGGAAGATGCACTCTTTGCCTTTCTAGGGTCAAAAGGGATTTCAACAGAGCCAGGACTGTATTCCAGCTTTTTAATACTGAGAAAAATTTTGCCAAGCAGAGAAGCTCAACAATTGGACAGCTTTTCAACACTGTAAAGCAGAATCAGAATGCTTTGTCTCAAAGGGAATAGCAGAAGGTCTTACAGAAGAAGATGTTGTACATGCATGTTCCATCCTTTTTTTAGGACTAAGGGGAATGGTAAATGGAAAAGAGTTTTACTCAGCTTGGCCCAAAAGACAGGATGCTAATAAAGATGACATGCAAGCTGACAGAACACTGAACATGTGGGCAAATCCATCTTACAACAGAATTGAAAAACCCCCAAACATATTTGTATGGCATGAGTATGAGTCTTTATCCCTCTAAATTTCAGAAGCCTCGACTATTCACTGGAAAATAATAGTGTACTACTATAGTAGTACTAACAGTATTACTTTTTATAATAACTAGTACATTGTTTCTGCAGTTCTTGTTTTTAACTGCTCCACTGCTTTGTGCTTTCTGCAGCAAGAAAAAAATTACGGGCACATATATTACAAATTCAGGTTTTTTCTTAGGCCAGAATATATCCATTGTCATGTGATGAACAAAGATTATTATTTGAAAGAGAGCACCTTTGTGATTTGTAGTTCTTCTTCCCTTCTCAACAGAAAGGCAGCTATTTTAAATCAGAAATAATCAGAAGGAACAAAACTGATGGAATGGAAGTGGTAAGTTGTCAAGAATTAAATAGCATTAAATGTTGCTCAGTTAAATTGTCAAACATTCTAATAAATTCTAACTTGGATATAAATCTAAAATGGAACCCTGTATTTACTAATTTAGTAAGAAAAGCATACCCATGTCAGTTGCATGTATTTATTTATTTTATCTATGGCATTGTATAAATTATGATTTTTTTGTTGTTGTTGGCTAGTTTAGCTGATAAATAATAAAACTGTTAGGTTAAAAATAGCATTAAAAATCTGGAAGGAGTGATATTAAGGTCCCAAATACTTAACTATACTATTGCTTCAGGTGAAACTGGAGCATGGCTGTTAGAAGTAAGCTGTAATGATGAAAAGTGATTGTTTCTCCTTCTGCAGATGACTCCATGCACAGGATCACCCTTCAGCAATGGTGCTGACACCTTAACTTACTTCTGAGAATTAACTTCAATATTAGTTTACCTTTGTGGAAAATGATTACAATTAAATGCATATGACAGAAACTAGTAATATTAAAGTTACTACTATTAGCTAGTCTACTGATTTATAACCAGAAACTGAAATGTATTATCCTGTCTTTCAAAGAAATAAAGACAATAAATATAATGTGGTTAAAAAAATTATTTCAGATTAAATTCTACCTTCCTGTACTCATTTTCCAACTGATTCAGCAAGAGCTGTGCAAGCAATAACCAACATAACTAAAAGGAAGATATTTGAGGAACACACCTGAGTTTTCATCTGACTTCTTCTTTCACGGATTCTTGGCAGAGGTTTTCTTTCAACTTTCTGCTTGTGAGACAAATCTAAAAAATTTGCTTTTTCTTTCACAGAGTGACTCTGGTGAAGAGTGAGATAAGGTGTTTCAGAGTCAGCTGCAGAAAATAGAAAGAAAAAAGGATTACTTCAATACCCATATCTGTTTAATATTCACTGTGATTGATCACAAGTTCCAATATATCTTGATATAGAAAACAGTGTAATAAACCTTAAGGTAAAATACCTCAAATTTGATAATTGAGAATGGAAAACTTTGAATGGAATTATGGAAGGTGCTGCAAACACTGATGAAGATGAATATTAAAACAGGTATTCCCATCCAGGTAGAGTTATTTGAAAGGGAGTAAATTCAATTACATAGCACCTCCTTATAACAGTAGTTATTCAGAAGACCATTTCAAAACCATTGCTATTTACATATGACTTCCAAACACTGAGCAGACTCCAAGTATTTTAGGGCTGGTGCTGGCAGGCAGAGAATCAGCCTTCATGTCTTTAAAAAAAAACATATTAATTTATCTTCTGAAAGCAGCAGTGTAACTGCCACCAATTTTATTTTATAAATATGGTAATCCAATTTGAGTCATTTCAAGTCAAATATCTGTATCCAAATCCTTTAAGATGGTAAGATATGCTGTTAAATCATTTACGTTTTAACCCGCAGTCAACTCTGCAACAACCACCACTTCCCCACCATTTTAAAAAAACCTCAAGGTTTATTTCAGATTTTCTTTGAGTTTCAAAACTAATTTGTTTTCCCACTTGAAGAACATGTTGCCTTTAAACCTTAAAAAGGGTTTAAGACTTTTTTACTCCCAGACATTTTTTTTCCTTCTAAGTTTCAAACTTGGACTTCTGCTAGACATGTATCTTGTGAAGGCCTTTAAAAGGACTGACAATATACACAGATCAAATAAGTATCAACAAACGTATTTTAAAAGTCTGATGTATTTAATGCATATTTATTCTAGAATGTGCAAAATTTTTAAAATATGGGAAGTAAATGTGAGTATTTACACACTCAAAATGTACTAGCTACCCCTTTCCATAATTCTGGGAGATTGGGATGTGAGGGAAAAAACCGACACATGAACTAGTGCTAAAATTAAATTTTATATTGGAAAAGCTCAATTTCTACTCATGTCTTTTGGACTCATCACTGGTACAAGTCTCTTATATACAATTCTTAGTATATTTATTTTTAGCTGCTATTTTATGATTTCTGTAAATTTTTAAAAAAGCATGAACTAATTGATAAGTTAGCTTACAAAATTGTACATAGGCTGCATGTTCATCTGTCATTCTTTCATTGCTTTTTTTCCTGGCAGCTCTGGAGGCTTTCCAATTCATTAAGAAACATCTTTCCATTTCTTGAATTTCTTTCCCATCAAGGGATTCTGCAAAAGAGAACATTTTCTGTGATACAAAGTGAACTAAAGGGCTATACAAGGTTGTATTTAATGTGTATTGGCTCTATATTCATTCTCTTCAAATCTTTTTTTCTTTTTCTAGTATTTTGGTAAAGAAAAAAATAACCAATAAAGATTGATATTCTTGTTCAAGCTGCAAGAGTGAGTTAACATGTCTTAATTACAAAACAAAAATCTACAATTTTTATAACTTTCAAGGGAAGTATACATATTTCATATTTGGTTAATATGCAACATTTCTAGAAAGTTCTGAAGAAAAGATATGCTCTTACATAGGGTATAGATAGATGCAAAAATCCAGGTTGAGAGGGAAACTACATGTCTTAGCAATCAAAGGATTCTACTGATCATGAAGAAAGTCACACAGATTTTCCTCTCTAAGATTAACTTTACTCACTTAGGTGCCATAAACCTTTTGCTCTATGATTCATTGGTTGCATCTGCATTTTTGAGTCAGCCCAAATGAAATACCTCATGTGGCTACAAATTTAGGTTGCATTACAGCTGTCTTAAGGCACTGTTATTTTCATTGTGCTGATAGGCTGTTTCTTCTTCTTAATGGCCAATATTTTGTACTCTGAGAAAAACCAAGTTCTGTGATTCTAACTTTAAACATAATTGCCACGTTTATCCAAAAAAAAGTAAAAAATTAGCAGGGTTTTTTTTTACTTATTTCTACATGTGAAATCTACATCTACATTTTCCAACTGTTTAGATATAGAAGACTAACTTCCTTCCTTTTATGCTAAAGTGATCTAAAAATAATAATATAAACTGTGCCATAAGGGTTAAGATTAACAAATACACACATAATGTCAATGTGAACTGCTTATAAGTTTAAGGATGAATGTTATATAACAAATTCAAACACAGTAAGGTGGGATCTGCACAACTGGGACTCTACAACAAAAACACTTTAGCAACTACTACACATTGATAGGGGAATAGATTAAACTGATCTTTGAAAATCAGTTTCACAACATCAGGGATATGAACACAAAAATTGTCTTGTAACAATCTCACCAATCATCTACTATAAAACAAATGATTACTACTACTAATACCAAAAACCAAACAAGATAGCTTGTGAAGTTGATTACATAAGCAGTTATAGCTTTGTATATAAACTAAAAATTTATGATTTGACACATATCTATAGCAGTAACTGTGTTTACAGACATAGTGCTACTCAAGAACAATCAATTTTTCAGTTATTTTCTAAAAGAGTGGGAGTTATGGGTGGGCTGTTGATTTAATTTTTTACCTAAAGTCTTTGACTGCACTGTAATCCTGTCCCTGTACTTTGGTTTTTGGCAGATGGGGTTTCCCGTAAGATCTATTCTGCGTAGCTTTGTCCATTTTTTTAATACAACCTCCAAATCCTGCAATTGAAACAACAACAGAACATTGTGGTTATGTCCTCTCCCCTCCAGACAAAAAATCAACAGTGATTTGTTCAGCCAGGCCCAAATCCTGCACACAGAAATAACTTCAATGAGACTATTCACATTAAGAATGTGCATTTTTAAACAGATTGGTCCACAGCATCCCCATAATATATCAAAATTGCACAGAAGAAATGGTGATGCAGTTGGAAGATGATGCATCTTTAAGGCTACAGTAACACCAGCTATGGAAAATTACCACTTCAATCCCACTTATAAGCACCTAAAACCTAGGAATTACCAATAAAAAAAATTGTATATGTAATGTCTGTTAATGCATCACCAAGTCTTACAGAGCCCTTAGAATATCAGTGCGTGGAACAATAAATACTTTATAAAGATAAAGGACAGAGTGAAAAAAAAAGCTAAAAATCATGCTATCTATAGTGGACTGCCTCTCTCTTTACATATATGTAGAACTGTATTTTATAGGAGAAACAGTAATCCCCCCCCTACCTAACTGTGGGTGGTCAGTTATAGTATTGGCCTAAACAGTGAAATTAGTGAAATATACCCTTCTCCATCTGTATTTCTGTCTGGTTACTCAGGGGCAGTATGACCTAGATGAAACTACTCTGTCTTTTAAATACAATAAATTCAAGTTAAAAACATGCAAAGTTTAGCAGATTGGTCCTCTCTACTCGGACACCCTACTTTATGAAATACTTTCTTTCCAAAATTTCATTTAACTCCCATTCTTGACAGGCTTTCCTTGTATGTGTGAAAAGCTTAAGGGCGGATTCAAGACAATCAGTATAAATAGAAGAGGAGAGAGAATTTATGTTCTACTGTTGTAATAATTTGGAAAAATCTACTAATCATGCTGTGACAGATTCTAAACCGCAAAGTGTAAAATTTTGTAGCTTGATGCCAACAATGAAGTCTCTAGCAATGTAGGTATCTCTTAGCTCCTTCAAATTTAGAAAATTGCTTGGATAACACAAGCAGGGAGAATTCTGCTTTTGCTGGCTCATCTCCCTTGGTAGAAAATCCTCTTGGAAATATTCTATGGGTTACATAATACATGTTTAGATAAATCATGTGGAAGAGAAAGTGGCAGCACAGCCTCATACCTCCAAACCACATAATTTTTGGTCTATCTCTTATGATGGTGATATCACCTATTGTTATTCAGTGATTTTTTCTAGAAAAACAGAGAGCAAAAGCCTGGTTCTGTGAGGATCAAGACTGATAAAACAATGCAAGAAATTCTGAGGACCAGTCCACATGAAGAAATGTTAATAAATCTTGTAATGTTACACAGCAAAGCTTAATCAGCACGTATCAGAACAGCAATGTGATAACCCCCATAGTTTAGGTGCTAACACTTAATCACAAGCAAAATATTTTAGGCTAGACTTACTAAAAAGAAAAATCATTTAGCAAGTAGATTTATTTATTCTTACCTAAGCATTCAGACACTATAATTGAAGCTTGTAACGTGTTCTAAATTTCACTAGAAAAAATTTTTCCAAGTAATAGTTTTGCAACACCAAGTTGTCTATTACTGAAATAAAATGTATACAGTTTAACTTTGATGAATGTATACAGAGTCCTGTAGATTTTTGTTAGCTGTTACTTACTTGATAAATGACCCAGAACATGCTTACTCCAGTGTATGTTTATCTAAGTGCACACTAATCCTGTGCTGAAATATGATTACCCTTTCGATACGCTCTAGTTGTTCATTGCCTTCCTGTCTCTAATAAAGTGCTTTCACTTCCCAGCCTTTCAATAAGCTGTACTAAAGGGACCAGACACTCTTCTGGGCAGGCTCCGTTTGATAAATGATCATGTCATGCTATCACTTTGAGGTCTGCTGCAAAATACTGACGAGCAAATTATATTCCATCGGGGAGGGCAGGGAGGGGGAAGGGCAAGTGCCTGAGAGGGCAGCTGTAGTGCTGGCAGTAAGTTTCTTACCAATTAACGGTGGCCATTTAAGAATTGGTATTTGACCAGTATGCTCCAGTTTTTATTAGAAACGTCTAATCCAACTTGCCCCAGCTACATCTACAGACAGCAATTTGTCACCAGTTTGATTACCTGTCATAATCTATTTGAGAAAATCTATAATTTTTCTCTTGTTCCTGACTCAATTCTGAAGTGAATTAATTCATCTTTTGTGATATCCTCTTGTCATAATCAATACTGGGCAGAGGTTGAATAAATTAAAGACTTGGGAAATGCAGATTTTTGCAGGTATTTCTAGCTATATTTTTTCTATCTGTCCAAATACACGAGCCATAATCTTTCAAAAACGAATGAACTTAATAAATAAATCATATTCTGGCTTT
This sequence comes from Daphoenositta chrysoptera, assembly GCA_013397915.1. Taxonomy (NCBI): domain Eukaryota; kingdom Metazoa; phylum Chordata; class Aves; order Passeriformes; genus Daphoenositta; species Daphoenositta chrysoptera. The sequence continues at coordinate 684,642 of VZRO01008494.1, read as the reverse complement.
TTGTGAAAAGGAATAGTTGTGCGAGTTTTTTAATAGACATAGTGTTTTAAAAAAATTTCCTTAATTCCAACCCCAATACACTGCAGTCTAGAAGACCTTCTGATCCTGACTAAAGCAAACCAGAATCTCAATAGGATGAATAAATGAAGTAGCAAGCAATAGAAAACAAAGAAAAGCCAATTCTATTAAAATCAATTATATTCTTGATAACTGACCTAAGACATACTTTTTGCATGTGGTAGCTAATCATAGTTATTTTGCATGAATTCAGAAAAATTACTTTTTTTTCTTCTGTCTACTGTTCAGACTGCATTCTATAAACTCCAGTCAAGTGAAACAAGGTCATATGCCTTAATGTCTGTTAATTATGCTAACAAAGCCCTGAATTAGCCACAACCTTAAGTGCTTGAATTTACTAGTGCTAATTTCCAACTGTGCTGAAGTCAGAGAGGCATAGTTGAAAAGTGTAGGAATATGGGTTTTCATAATAAAGTGAAAAAACTGAGAGAAATGTTTAAATACAAGATAATTATACTAAATACACAAAAGCGAGAAAAGTCTGTATAAGACTGTATTTCATGCATTTCTCATGCCTTTCATATTTTCATCTTTCACAAAGACTCCCCGTTATTCCTGCAGTTCACCAGACCTGCTCAGACAAAGATCGCTCCTGTGCAGTCTCCCCTCACCGGGTGAAGCACTGCTGGGTACAGAGCTCTCCGACACTTCCCTGTCATGCAGCACTGCCACGATCTCTGAGCAATGCCAGACGTTTCTGGGGAAGTTCTCCATGGCAGTGACGGGAAAGCAAGAAGGGGAAAAGAGGGGACATAATGCTTTTGGCATGAAAAAGAGGTATCAGAGTTTCGATAACAGAGGGCAAGAGGGAGGGGAATGGAGGCAGCTCGTGTGGGAATGAAAGAACCTTTGCTGTGTGTAACAAGTTCAGCCAGCAGAGCCAATAAAGTGTATAGAACTGTATACCCCTAAAATCTTTGCAGATTTCACAGCTGTAGAATAATGTATGCCATGCAATCATGAAATTCAGGGAGGCAAAAACGTTGAAACATACTCAAAACTTCCCTCAGCTGTTTTTTTGAACAGTCAGCAGCTGTATAAGATTGTTCTCCTACTAGATGTCCACTGTGAGCTAAAGCCTCTTACACAGAGCTAACACTGACTTTAAAAAAAATACTTTGTAAGCCTTACTGCATTTTTCAACAGTTTGGTTTTTATTTACTTAAGAATTTATATTAGTGACAAGCAGAGCCTACCAAAATGTAATCCCTAAAAACTCAGTAATTGTAGGTGGAAAGTTGGATATCCACCTTCATTACACTGTATATTAAACATAATTGATATGTTCCTTAATTTTACAGGTCTGCAAAGATATGACTAGAAACACCTTCCCTGTTCCATATATTTCAAAACTTGGAGATTGTTTAGAAAACACACGGAACAGTTACTTTCAAAACATACTGGAGCTTAATCTGAGTGTAATGGACAGAAGCAGCAGCAGCAAACTCAAATGCTAATTGTATAATTTTTCAAAAGTTGTGACCATGTAGCATAGAAATCTGTATGTCTAACTGATTTGGGTAAATATAATTCTGGTTTTCCTGATGATTAAATAATGAAGTTTAATAATGAATAAATAACATATACACAGTTACTGAATAATGCAGTCTTTTTGTCCTCTCCTTATTCTGTTTCAGAGGATAACATTTTTTCCTCTGAGATACTGAAAACGCTGTCTCCAAACTGGCATCCTATTCTTAAAATTAATTTGCTTTTTGGCTATGACAATTTTCTTTTAAGATCATCACAACAGAAGTATATTTTATTTATAAGAAAGAAAGAGCCAATATAAAAATCTCTGTAATATGTTTTATTTAGAAATTGATTCTTTTTAAAAAGGGAAGCTTTGGGGAGATTGCCTATTTGAAAAAGCTTTCTGCTATATTGATGTAACCAACATATTCAATGTGATTTTAATTCTTCAGCAAAAGCCTACGTGAATTGAATTTTGGTGTAAATTCAATCACAACTGCCAGCCAGGACTTGAAATACAAAGCATTAATAGTCCTCTAGTAAAAAAGAAGGCAATCATTCAACATTTTTTAATATTAAAGTGTAAAAAAATGAAGAGTCCAAATAAAATACATTCATCTAGATAACTGATAGGTTATGCACACGAAATACTGCAATCTCCTCATCAGTAAAGAGAACTGCCAAATTCTCTCAACAATCTGTTAAAAATATGTTGTGTTCTAAGAAGTAGTAAGAATAGTTATTCTAATAATTACTAACCAATGAAAGTTAAGTTTACTAAGGAAATGAAATATATATGCAAACCAGAAATGAAAGAGTTTATTCTAATCAAGACTATGTCTTGGTGATTTGGGTTACTATTTAAGCCCATTAATTTCAGTATTAATAATAAAAATATAAATTTTGACATCCTAGATAAATGCTTCTCCATTTTTAATCTCAGTAAAATTTCTATATGAGAATAGACTTGACAAGCCAGAGATTTAGTAACAGCAGAGTAGAATTTCTTTTTACTCATAAATTTAGTGATAAAGATGAATGTGCCTAATTTCTTATCACCCATACTTAATATAACAAATATTTATTTGAATACCTTCATATGTTTAAGTCGATTGTCAACTGCTTTAAGATAAGAAAGATTTTCCAAAACTGCCAGCTCTTCTAATTCATCAATGTTGTTATTGCTGATATTCAATACAGACAAAGATTTCTGAAGGAAGAAAAGCAGAAAAATAAGTATTTTTTTCATGCCATGTACGAGTCAAGTTGTAAATTATTACAGAAAGTTATCTTAAAAGATGAACAAACATATGAAAAGGAAACATGCAAATACCACTTCCACATACCATACAGATTGTTTTATGTTGGCTTTCCATCTTGTCCTAAAATGTAATTTATTCTGCTTTTGAAGTGAAACCAAAGTAAGATTGTTTATCAATTATTTCAGGAATTCTTAGTAAATACAGAATTTTTGTTTTTCTTTAAACATGTTCAAATGCTTTACAGAGTTCTGCAAGTGCTACTAACTCTACCTTTGAAGTATGAAACATACATTGAAACTGACTGCCTTTTTATAGAATCATACAATGGTCTGGGGTGAAAGGGACCTTAAAGATCACCTAGTTCCAACCCCCTGCCATGGGCAGGGACACCTTCCACGAGACCTGGTTGTGCAAGGCCCATCCCACCTGGCCTTGAACACTGCCAGGAATCAGGCATCCACAGCTTCTCTGTGCAATCTGTTCCAGTGTCTCACCACCCTCACAAGCAAAGACTTTCTTCCTCATAGCTAAGCTAAACCTGCCCTTGATCAATTTCAGTCCATTACCCTGTGTCCTATCACAACACACCCTTGTAAAAAGTGCCACTCCAGCTTTCTTATAAGCCCCCTTTGGAATGCTGGTATAAGGTGTCCCTTCTCTCCTCCAGGCTGAACAACCCCAACTCTCTCAGTTTGTCTTCACAGGAGAGGTGCTCCTGCCCTCTGACCCTCTTTGTGGCTCTCTCTGGACTCGCTGCAGCAGGTCCATGCTCTTCTTAGACAGTGGGCCCGAAGATTGCATCTGAACTGCAGAGCTGAAGCCCATGTGGGATACCCACATAGTCCCATCTAACAGCTGGACTACAGTGTTTTTCTTTCTTGATCCTACAAACCTCTCGGTATCCATACCTCTGATCCTTACCCCTTCTCTGGAATAGTAGTGAGTCACATATTGCACTTCACTATTTGTAACAGACAATAGTTACAGAGATCTTTACATTTTAGATAAAAAACTAAATGTGTTTCAGGTATTTATCTCGGGAAATACTAATGTAGTTTCACAGAAAAATAAGAAGTTTATCTCTCTAGAAAATGAAAAGGAACACCTAATCCAGCAAGTTTAGAATTATACAAGGTATAGGACTTACCATTAGTTGGAAAATCTCTATTTCAGCAGTTGATACAGGAAAACTAACCCCCTTCAAAAATTTGACCAATATCTACATTGTAGACAGAATTACCAGTATCATCGTGATAAACACAGGTCATAAACTTAATCTCCTCAGATTCATGACATTGTCATCATCAAAACATTTGCCTGTGGTACACAGAGAGCTATATGGCCTCATGCTTTTATCTCTTTCATCTCTGACACCATTAAAAGAGCCAGAAACAGATTAGTAAGAAGTAAAAAGTGATGTCTTAAAAAGGCTCCAAACACTTAGCACTTGGAGGATAAAATAGAATATTTTTACATTTAGCCTCCACAAAGATGTTACATTGTCAAGAATGCAAAGTGTTCCTTAGAAAACAAAACAAACCCCACATCAAAAGGCCTTAAATAAAAGCCACAAAGAACAAAATCTAGGCCAGGCTGCTGAAAAACATATGAAGAGTTTACTCTACATTATTATCCTGGGAGGATTACAGCTATAAAACTTCCCTTTACTTTGATAATTTTTCCAATATAGAAGGAACAAAGTACAAATGCTCTCACAGTAATGACTCATTTCTATTAAAGAAAAAACATGTCTTGAAATACTTAATCTCAAAACAGGAAAAAAATAGAGCTAGGTTAAATATTTATTATATACATGTGAACAAAAGAACTCACTTTTTAGTGAGTTTTTCATCTTCACAAAAAAAGGCTCATCAAGCCCTGACTACACCATGGGAGATACAGCAAGAGGAATTTTTTTACGTCCATTAGCAAATAAAGCCTACTTTTTAACCTCTTCAACTATGTTTTACATTTTCTGAGCAATTAACATATTGAAAGACAACTTCAAAAAGGTTTCCTGAAATCTTGACATAACACAACACAGAAGAACTGCAGACCTAAAACTGAATGCTTTTGATTGTGTTGTTCTTAATATCCAGGAAAAAAAAGCTGTTTGTGCCTTGTTTTTCCATTTCATTTCTACAGAAATACAAAAGGCAAGAAATAAACAACTATAACAATCCAAGCAGAGAAATATCAACAAACGAATTCACTACAAATGAAACAGACTAAGAAAACTAAATTCCAACCCCTTTTTTGGTTTATTCACATTCTGTTGGTATAGGGCATCCACACACTTTCTTAATTCCTCTCTCTCTTTATTCTCATTTTCATCCTTCCTGGTGAAAAAAAAGAGATGAAGTAGAATTTGCTGGACTCCTACCTTATATAAGAATTAGGGTAGGAGTCCCGTGGTAGAATTTGAAAGAATGCCACCAATTGGCAAAGTAGGAAAACACAGAGTGATCAAGTCCTAATAATTTCTCCTAAAAATACTAATCTCTTGATAACTGGCTCATTGAAATTCTCAAAATGTACTTACTGCCAGGGAGTTAAGAGATACTGGATCAAACAGAAGTTTTTCACCAACAGGGAGATGTTGACTTTCAATATGCAGCTCCCTTAGTTCTGCTACTTTATCCAAACCCTCTACTACAGTGATATAGTTGCCTCCCAAATACCTACAGAATAGAACACAAAATTGACTTAATATCCTTTGAAAGTAAGAGCAAATACTAGGCTTTAATATATAAAGAAAAATATTTTTCAAGCATTATTGAATAACACTTGGAAATTATGATAGGAAAAAGTAAATAACCTAGCATACAAGTAGCATGTACACTTAAATGATCAAGGGGTTTTTTCAGTTTTATCTACTGCTATTATTATTATTATTATAGTGAAAAAATTAAATAATTTAAATGCAAATATATATGTCAAGATGATGTCATTACTTTTATCACAGAACAACTCATCAAAAAATAATAAGCAATTACTTCAATTTGATAAGCAGAATTTAAGAGCTGAAAGGACCATAATAGCTACATAATTTTTGAAATTTCTTAAGTGTCATAACTATGCTTTCTACCAGTAAAATAAATGCATTATTTTCAACTTACAGTTTTTCAAGTCTTTTCAGTGATGAGAGATTTTCTATACTTGAAATACGATTGTTCTGAAGGTAAAGGTGCGTTATATTTGAAGCAAAGTCCAAGTTCTGGATTTGGTTGATTTGGTTATCATATAAATACAGAACTCTCAGATTTTTACAGAAAGAGAGGTCACCCTGAAATAAACAATAATATGCTACTTAATGTTCACTCACTGCCTGCTTCTGGAAGCTATTGATTGTTCTTATATTTAAGTTCCTCTGCATGATTTATAAGTTTTCACCTTTAGTAAACATTTTTAAAAACTACTTTTCCTAGAAAAATGGAGTTATTATATATTGTCAGTTATCATTAAAGACTGAAATCTGTCATTATTATTTTGCCAAACAGAAGTTGAGGACTACAGGCATAACCAGCAGATACACCACATCCAGTGTGACTTCATTCCCCTTCCCTGTCTCCATCAGATGGATTTCAGAAAAGCACCATTTTTAGTGTAGTTTTCTCCATTAAACCACACTGATGTAACTGGAAACCAGTTCTTGGCAAAGAATTATTGGTTTATACGAAACCTTGCACTTCAATCTATTTTAATGTACTTCTGAGCCCAGGTTTGCACTCAAATGTTGAGTTTCTTTGAACATATTCCTCTTAAACAAGTAAAAGGCCACTCTTATGAAAGTTTCTGTAATAGTTTGCTGGGGCAGCTTATGAACCAGTCCTCATCAAATGGACTGATCCAATTAGGGACTCTATATGGCTGCACACGTTCCTAGGAGTATTATTATTCCTGGGAATAAACCCACTTGCTTGCAGGGATCTGTTCACACAGAACAAGCGATTTCTTCTTGACTGAAATCAAACCCTTAGAGCAGAAATCCACCACATTCAACAATGCAGTTGTTCAGGGCTCAGCAGTTCCAAAATTTACTCAGTATCTTGAGGGGATCTGAATTAACTCATAACTTACTGAAACCTGTGTACATTTCCTATTATTAAAGTCAGAGGAAGGAGGACTGGGTTAAGTTTGAAGGTTTAGTCTTTGAAAATGAAAAGCTCATGGATTATTTTTTCAAATGAGTAAGCCCCAGGGAGCAATTAAAAAAAAAAAAAAAAGGGTATTTTTAACCTGACTAATTTGAAAAAGCCACTACACCAGTCCAAATTTGTTAACCTCACTCGGGTTATTTCCTGTTCCTGAACTCTCCTTTCCTTTCTCAGACTTCCTCTGAAATTTAAGGAATAAATCACAGATAGATTGAAAAGATTGTGCTGTGAGTTAACAACTCTATAAAACTTGGCTTTCCTTGTTTGTCTTGCCAACTATGAACACCTCATCATAACAGTAACTACAAAACATTAGAGTAGAGAATTTAAAAGGAATAATGAAAAATAAGTCTTACAATTGAATCTATATTTTTATCTGACAAATTCAGATGAGTTATTTTTTGCAGATATTGTCCAAAGTCCTCTTCACTACGATTCTTGTGACTGGCATTTTTAGCAATTACGTCCATTGTTAGTCGAACCATGGTTCTGTAGTAGGTCAGGCTGCTCTACCACTTCTCTTAATAGTGTATTCCACGTGCTCTTCTCAGTAGTATTATAGAATGCCTTAAAAACAAATAAAGGAAAATATTATACTACTTGTATCCCACACCTTCAACAAAGCTTACATGTGTACTTCAAATCTGACATATCCTCACCAATGCCCTTTTCACTTACAGTGATACTATGTTGCTTATAAAAATCTACCCCTTTTATTGCTGACATTTGATCAAGTTTTTGGTGCATTAATTAACATTTAAAATAATTTTTCTATTTGATTCGTTGTTTCAGTTTGCTTGAGGTTGTATCCTAGTTTTCATCTTTTTCATACAGAAATATGAGCACAATGATCCACAGCAGGCATAATTCTCACACATATTAGCTACTTAATGGAAGTTCATAGTCGATTGTAAGTTAGAAAATACATGACACTCCTTAACAGGTTTTACAGGCTGTGGGAGGTGGTATTAAGCTACAGTACTCTTTATATATCTGCACAGCACTTTTGTCATGTTCATAACTGCATGTTCTGCACAGTTAAAAACTGTGAGTTTTTCCCACTAAGGCATAGGGGCTCTCACAACAATAGCAACTTTTTTTTCAAACTCTGGCTCATATAAGTGATCTTTTAAATGAGGGAATGGGGGAGAGGGAAGAAGGCAAGTGGCTAATATTGAACAGGATGCATAAACGATCTGGGGATAAAAATACCCTAACAGGTATAACTTAATGACTAAGAATGGAAAGGTCACCTATTTAGTCAGTACATATACCAATGTATATTTTGTATTCTAGCTGATACACCAAAGCCCCACAATACACTATCAGAACAACTGAGGAGACAGCAAAAAGTATCCCAATGCTAAACCTCTCACAGAGAATCCTCCTTGCCAGCATAACTAGGAGAAACAAGAAAAGCCAAGACTGAGGCTGCAAAGGCAGAAGAAACTTCCTTTCTTACTAAACAAATCTGAAGCTCAATAGCTCTCCTTTATCCCTACATGATTTGCATTTAACTCTGATTTTAAAAGGAGGGGATGAAGGAGAGCTGAAAGGACATTGTGGGTTGCCTGTTTTTCTACTGTGAGTTTCTTGCTTTTTAGATAAAAATAACTTTCAGAGCCCCTTCTCAGACCTTCTTCCAAACTGATGCCTGAAAGATAGGCTGGAAATAAATCCCCATAGACCAATGTCTATAGAGCAGGTATTTGTTTATTGCAGCGCTAGTGGTGAGGGGGATTTCTCCTCCTAACTCACCCACCTTTGTCAAGTGTTGTGGTATATTTATACAGTAAATTATGCTTATTATTGCTCTGTCATTACAACATCATCACATATGCACCGGAGCCAATTTACATAGCATGATCTCATGGTTATTAGGTAATTTCTTCTCATTGCGCCTGCGCTCCCCTAATTTGGGGGTCTTCGGGGGTCTTTGATGAAGGCTTCCAAAGTCTTCTTTGCACTTGGAATTTTCAACTTTGGCTTCGGAACATGCATAGTTACAGTGCTCCTTGGTCTCTCTGGTCTTAACCGGTCTAAATTCTTTGTTTTGTGGCTCATTGGCTTTGCACTTGCCAACTTCTCATTAGTACTACAGTTACCTGTCTCTGAAGCTACACACCTGGGGAATTTTTTTCTCTCTTTGTCTATTCAGTATTTAAGCAACTAGTTAACCATATACTACCCATTACATTGTATTAGAAGTTTTTTATATCAGGTTAAATAGGTATCAAAAGTTATGATTCAGGTTATATAATTAAAAGCTATGATTTAGGCTATATAAGTATAGAAAGTTATGCTTCAGGTTATATTGATAAAAAGTCATGATTGGGGTTACATTGGTATTAGGTTACATCCATATCTTATAACCTAAGCTATATAAACGCTTTGTAACTTTGACCTAAGTCATATATACGTTAAAACCCAGCAGGATAAGCAAGGGAAAGCCGGGCAGGTCTCCCTCCCTCGGTCCCCCAGCTGCTTCCTACCTACAGCCGTGCGATTTCACACCGCCCTCCCCGTCCCGCCGCCCCGCCACCAACCGCGTCCCAGCACGGCGGGTGGGAGGGCGGCTCCGGTGGCGGGCACGGGCCGGGATCCGCTCCAGGTGCCTCCCGGCAGGAGAGCGCTCCCCGCCCGGCCCCCTCTCCCCTCAGCGCCCGGCGCGCGCCAGCCGNCCCCGACCAATCAGCGCCGAGGAGCGGGCAGGGGCGGGGCTTCTCCGCGCATGCGCAGCCGCCATCCCCACGAGGCTTCGAGTGGGCTGGGCTCGCTGGCGGCCATATCCAGAGAGGGTCGGGGTGTCCCGAGTTGGAGAGGCCCGCAATGGTCGTCGAGTCCAACTCCTGCCCAGGGCACCCCAGGAGTTACACCGTGCGCCTGAGTGCATTGTTCTAATGCTTCTTGAACTCTGGTTGGGCTTGCTGTTACAACCACTTCCCGGGAGAGCCGGTTCCAGTGGCCAGCCATTCTCTGGTTGGAAAACCTTTTCCTAATATCCAACCTAAATTTCTTCTGACGCAACCTCAGGCCATTCCCTCTGGTCCTGTCACTGAAAACGGTAGAGAAGCGATCGGTGCATGACCTTGCATGTGCCCTCATGAGGAAGTTACAAACGGCAATGAGGTCTCCCCTCAGTGTTCTCCAAGATGAACAGAAAAAGTGACCTCAGCCACTCCTCATTCAGCTTCCTCTCCAGTCCCTTCACTATCCTCCTTGCCCTCCTTTGGACCCTCTATAATAGCTTAATGTCAGTTTTATATTGTGGTGCCCAAAATTGCACACAGGACTGTTGCAAAATGTGGAATATGTAAAAATTTTCTTTAAAAAGTATGTTCTTTCATGTTTAATCATTGCACACTCTTGAGTCCAATCAACAAGGGAAATTCAATTTGTGAAACAGCAGCTAACAAGCAAGCTCTAAGTGATATCTATGTGTTAGAAAAAGAAATTACTTGTTTGCAGAATTACCTTGTTAAAGTTTAGGGCTTGACATGCTTCAGTGATCTGAGACCGAGGGGGAGGTTAACAAAGCTTGAGAAAAAGGATGCCAACTGATACTGGACACAAAGAATGCAGTATTTATGAGCCACAAAGACATCTGGTAGAACTCCCAAGATAAGGAAAAAACTAAGGAAGTACACTCAGCAATTGTGCTGAAATCACCTGCAACTGAGTGAAAAGTAATTTCAGCAGGGGGAGATCTACAACCTCCAACTCAGAGACCACCAACCCTAAGGAAGAGAAAGATTGGACATGGGGACTAATTAGGATAAGAAGCAAGAGAATTGTTAACCAATAGTAGAATGTGAAGTCATAAGAAATCTATGTAACTAGTAGCCAACGAACACTGGTTGTTTGCTAACATGTATAAATAGTAAAAAGTTTTGGTAGTTTGTGTGCTTGATTGGTGGAATTCCACAAGGCACCCAGGCTGGTGCAATTTTGGAATAAATAATCAATGTCTCTCTCAAGTGTGTAATTATTGGCTTGTTGCACACCGGGTAATGAGTATGAGTTTTGTGGAGAATGGTAGTCAAGGTGAGGCTGCCCCAGTGCAGAGCAGAGCGGGACAACCCTTGCCCTGCTGGCAATGCTGTGCCTGATGCCCCCAGGACATGGGTGGCCCTCCTGGCTGCCAGGGCACTGTTGACTCATATTCAGCTTTCTGTCGACAGGGATCCCCAGGTCCCTTTCTGTGGCATTGCATCCCAGCCTTTCATTCCCAGTCTGTATGTACATCCAGGGTAGCCCCATCCCAGGTGCAGAATCCAGAACTTTACTTTTGGTGATTGCCCAACTCTCTAATTTGTTGCAGAAGAAATCTTTGAAACCTGCTAATGCAAATGGACTTTGAACAACATCCCCCGTGCTGCCCACCCCTACAAAGATCTCTTTGTCTTATTAATGTCTTAATAAGGATATATGTTTTTAAATCTTGTTAACCAGCAGTTTTTCTGTTTGATGTTGCCCCTTCTTCCTGTATGACAGGCTTTTTTTGTGAGCATGGACTACTGGCAAACCCAAAATCATATGGTTCCTTTCCCTCATGCTTGAATTGGAAAAGTCAATAGTTTTATAAACGGAGTGGATACTGTATTTAACAGCAAACTTCTACAAAAAAAACATGTTAGCAAATGTTAATAACTTTTTTTTAATTGTGAAACATTATTCCAATTTGTGGTTGGCTGGTTGTTGGTTTTGTTCTGGTTTGTTTAATCAATTATATCAAACTTTTTTGTGCCTTTAAAAAAGTCAACTTATCAGTTGCTGATGACACAGAATTAGGAGGAGTGGCTGATACTCCAGTGGGTCGGGCTGCCATAAGGAAGGACTTGAGCAGGCTGGAGAAATAAGCCAAGGGGAGCCCAAAAAAGTTCACCAAGTGGCCCATGGGGAAGACCAGCCCCAGGCAGCAGCACCGACCAGCTGTAAAGCAGCTTGGCAGAAAATGGCATGGAGGTCCTGGTGAACACCAAACTGAACATCATCCACCAGTGTAGCAGCAAAGAAAGCAAATGGTATCCTGGGCTGCATTAGCAGAATATTTGCAGTTCTGGAAGGAGATCCTGCCCTTTTTATTCGGTGCTGGTGAGGCCACACCTGGAGTGCTGGTGTCCAGCTCTGGGCTCTTCAGTACAAGAGAGACACAGACATACCAGAGAGAGACCAGCTCAGGCTGTTAAGATGATGAAGGGACTGGAGCATCTCTCTTTTAAGGAGTAGTTGAGAGAGCTGCGTCTCTCCAGTCTGGAGAAGAGAAGGCTCAGGGTGATTGCTTCCAATGAAACCAAGATTAGGACTTTATTTCTCTTGTAGGAAAAATGACACAAAATGTTACGAGCAGACATGTTTTATTATGTAAAATATGTCTGAAATAACTTGTTCCAAATAATTTCAGTTTGGGTTTTCCATTTTCAAAGGTAGCAAATATAAGATTCTGAAAAACATGGAGCAGAGCAAATAGGGGAATGGGGATTTTGGGGAGTGTTGCTCCTTCCTGCTTAGGGGAAGACTATTCACACTCTTGCCTGTTCCAGCATGGGCTTCCCACAGAGTCAAAGCTTCCTTCAGGCACATCCAGGGGCTGCAGGTGTCTATCTGCTCCACCATGGACTTCCATGGGCTGCAGGGGCACATCCTGCCTCACCATGGTCTTCACTATAGACTGCAGGGGAATCTCTGCCCTGGTGCCTGGAGCCCATCCTCCTCCTCCTTCTTCTCTGACCTGGGGGTCTGCAGAGTTGTTTCTCTCCCATATTCTCACTTCTATCTCCTGGCTGCTGGTGTTGCACAAGTTTTTTTTCCCCCGTCTTAAATATGTTATTGGGAGCTGCTACTACCATCACTGATAGGCTTGGCCCTGGCCAGTGGTGGTGGGTCTGTCTTGGAGCTGGCTGGCATTGGCTCTATCAGACATGGAGGTAACTTCTGGCAGCTTCTCACCTAGTATGAAGAAGCCACCCCTGTATCCTACCCCTATTACCTGTCCTGCTGGGTGGGTCTGTCCTTTGAGGCTCTCAAGGCTCTGGCTGCCAGGGACAGCTCTGAGCTGCAGAGCCAGGGTGGGGCTGGGAGTGTGTCTGTGATGGGCTTTGGCCCTATGACATCCTAGGGGACGGGTCATAGTGGGGCTGGTTTTCAGGGCCTGGGCCAGAGGTAAGCACATGAGGGGAGGCTGGGCTGGGAAAGAGCTGGGACAGAAATGTGGATTCTCACCCTGCGTTAAGAGCCCAGCCCCCTGCCAGCAGCACCACCCTTTCTCCTACCTGCTCCCAGTTCTGTGCAGCTCGCATACCTGCTCCCTGCTCCTTCCCAGACCCACTTGACCCCTTCTCTCCCTCCTCCTCCAGGCCATGGCTGCCCGAGTGTTCTTTAGTGTGGTGTGAAACATCATCATCCAGCGCGTGCAGATGGTCAGTCTGGAGCTGGATGAGGCCACACGTGAGCGCATGCGGCGGCGTGCGGGAATGCTGAGACGGGAGATGGCTCGGCTGCTGCAGGAACTGGAGCAGGATGACGTGGCCCAGAGACACCCGCTCTTCACCGCCATGCTGCAGTGGCAGAGCTGGGCTGTAGCCCTTCCTATGCTCTTGGGGCTGTGGTGCTCTTGGTGGTGGCTTCGATATTTGAGAAATCATCATAGAATTGTAGAATCCTAGAATGGTTTCATTGAAGGGAGCTTAAAGATCCGTTTAAAGATCATCTCATTCCAACTCCCCTTCCATGGGCAGGGACACCTTCCAGATTAATGCCCCATCCAATCTGGCCTTGAACACTTCCAGGGATGAGGCATCCATAACTTCTCTGGGCAACCTATTCCAGTGCCACCCTCACAAAGAATTTCTTCCTAATGGCTAATCTAAACCTACCCTCCTTCAGCTTAAAGCCATTCCTCCTTGTCCTATCACAACATGCCCTTGTAAAAAGCCCATCTCCGTTCTTATAGGCCTGTTAAGGTAGTGGGAGGCTGCTGTAAGGTCTCCCTGGAGCCTCTCTAGGCTGAACAATGCCAGCTCTCTCAGCCTGACTTCACAGGAGACGTGCTCCAGCCCTGTAATCAACTTAGTGGCCCTCCTCTGGACTCATTCCAACAGGTCCATGCCTTTCTTGTGTTAGGGACCCCAGACCTGGACACAAGTATTCCAGGTGGGGATCTCACAACAGTGGAGTAGAGGGGAAGAATCACCTCCCTCGACCTGCTGGCCGTGCTTATTTTGACGCAGCCCAGGACAGAGTTGGGCTTTCTGGGCTGTGAGTACACACTGCTGAGACACATCAGGGTTCTTGTCCTTTCTCAGCTCAGCCTGTACTTGTGCTTGGGATTGCACTTACCTGGGTGCAGGACCTTGCACTTGGCCTTATTGAACTTTAGGAAGTTTACATGGGCCCACCTCTCAAGCCTGTCAAGGTCCCTCTGGATGGTATCCCTCCTGTCCAGCATGTTGACCACACCACACAGCTTGGTGTTGTCAGTAAACTTGCTGAGGGTACAACTTGATTCTACTGTCCAGGTCACCAAGAAGGATATTAAACTGACTGGTCCCAATACCGGTATCTATGGCTATGTAAAGCCCATTCAGCCCTAACACTAATAAATGGAATAAAGTCAGGAATGTTTCATGAATGTTTGGCTGCTGCATTTTCTATTCCTTAGCTAGCGCACTATTTTTAAACAAGGAAGTCTACCATAAAGCAAGAAGTTGATTATTGATGCTGAAGACTTTGGCTTCTAAATTTGTACTGAGTACAAATTCATTTTGGATCAACAGATGTTAGGAATCACCAAATTCAGACCTCTAAGAGACAAAATAATACATGTATCTATAAAAATGGAGAATTAGCAGTGTTATCATCCTCCTATGCACACTTTATGTGTTTGAACACTGTTGTCTGCAGATCTGAAGCCACCATCTCAAACTCCCATCTCATATCAACAAGAACACAAAGCATTTTGTTCCCACATCCCAAGAAAGGTGGGGAGGAAAGGTGGGATTTTATACTCTCTTGGCTTGAAATTACTTAAATTTTATTACAGGGGATAGGTAACTTTCTTGTTTTACTTACATGCAAGATGTCACTGACCACAATATCTTTTTCCTAACACCAAGAACACTTACACATCACCCTGCTTTCCCTATTTTCCATGCACAGTACAGTGGTTCTACATTTATTTAGCAACAATACTGAGCCCTCTGCAAAGGTTTGCTGTAAGTTCAGAACAGGAGAAAAGTCTACATTTTGTGTTGCCTTCCTTGTGCAAGATTAATTCACATCCTTAGATCTCCTTTTAGAAAGCTAACAAAGCATGTTAGAAGAAAAAAAAATCTTCAATAGAGAAGCATTGCATTCAAAAGAACATACAGCACTGACAGAGGCCACAGTTCAATTCTTTTGCTCATTTTCTGTAGCGGCACAGACGAGATCTTCACCTCTCTTTTTTCCTATGAGAAGCAAAACCTGGTGCTCTTCACAGCCGGACAACTCTGTCAAAGGATTTCAGAGATAAATGAAAGGCTGTAATGTTTATGAGGAGTAAACAAATTCCTTGAAATTACTATAATTAAAAAACCGCAAAACACAACAACCAAACATAAGGGAGAAAAGAGAAAGTTCAACTACTTTTAAAGAGAATGCCTTTCTGTAGAGCAAGTTCAGTCTAAAAATCTGTATTTGTTTCATTTGGTTTGTCTAGGACTTCAAATAAAATAAAAGTTTTTATCCTATTAAACCATGATTTCCCGGTTACAACTGCTATAGCCTTATAAGTTGTTAAGTTTCTCAAGTCTGTTTTGTGCAGCCCAACCATATGCAGGCTGTGGCACGCAAAACTCATGACCTAAAACAAGTAAGTTGAAGCTTTAGAGAGCTGCTTCTATTTATGCAAAGTACTAGTACAGCTAATTTCATTGCACTGAGATGGACGGACCTCTTCAAATCATCTGCGCTCCACACTTGCGTGATCAGAACAATTAAGCAACTGGGATTGGAGCACAATGAATTGATATCTCAGATCTGCAGCATTAAAATCTGTTGGAGCCTGGGAAAAAAAGTGAAGTTATTAGAAAATTATTTGTTTGTTAGGACAGATATTTTATCTTTATAGTGTTGTTTTCGGGTTTTTTTAAAATGAACATTGTATCTTACCTCCAGCAGAGATGACAGTATAGATTTGGGAAATGCAAAATCCTGTCCCCAAAGATGAGTGATAAGAAATAATTCAAAACACTAAGTTTTCACCATAGAGGAAATAACAACTTGGCAAATCTTGTAATGAAGTTTGATAGATGAATTAAGAATAGAAAGAAAAAATTATGATACGCTGCTATGGTTCAGAAGCAGTCCAAAGATGTACTGGTATCTCAGCATTATTTTGTCAAACATTGTATAGATTTCTGAGTACTCACACAGTCATTCTTTATTCTTAAATAGGTCTAAGATGTTATTTATATGTTATTTTTCCCCAGCTGATGGTTTACATAAATATTTGTGTTAAACCATTTTTGCTGCTCACAGAGTTTTACCTAGATGTTCTAAGAAGAATTTTTAGAGTGGAAAAGGAAGAACTTCTACACAAATTTGCAATAATGAGGAGCTAGTTTGGAGATTTTATCACCATACAAGATACAGGCATCTTGTTTAAATTGAAACAGTATCTGCCATTTTCTCTAATCAGATGTCCAGCTTTGTAGAATTCAGACTGAAAATGCCTCCCTTAGAAACAGATTTAAAATATAAGCTTAATTTTAACATCAAATGATGTGAATGCAACTTGTCTTCATCTGGAGAAGGAAGTTCAGATGGTTGTAATTACTAAAGATTGCATGCCATTAGATGTAGGCATATAAATTAATTTCCTTTTATAATAAAGTAATGCCACTGCAGTTGCACATAAGCCCTAAGGTAATCTGGGCTACAGCAAACAGAAATTCACACAGGAAATGATGGACAAATTTACATAGGAGTTGAATACATGTTTCTGTTGAAAATGAGGGGTTCTGAAAACAATACATTTATAATCCCCTCAGAGGGCTTAGCCATTTCCTATCTGTGGTGATCTAAAGAGACAAACTATGCAAAACAGAGTAAACATTCTTTGCTAACAGCAATGTTACAAATTGTTATTTGAGGTGGTAATGTCTGACAAACTAGAGATGTAGTGAAGACCTTTAGTGCATAAACCCAATAACACTTATATATGCTTTATCATCTGTATTTTTAAAAGACTAAAGATCAATCTTCTTATTTCATAGAGGGACACGGACACTAGCTCTAGCAAAAATGCCTTGCTAAAGTTTATGCACTCCTGGTTTTTGAAAAGCCAGGAAGAAAACCTCATTCTCCTGAGATGCAGTCCTGTGACCTATCCACTGGACCATGCTACTTCCCAGAATACTGTAGTTTTCAGAAAGCCCTGTATGAAGCAATTTTTCATAATTAAAAACAAACCAAACGTCACAGCAAATATTTCATATGTTAGAGGTTGCATCTAAGGGTCAAAATTAACTTTCCTAAATTACATATTTCCTTGTGGATATTATTTTGAGGCTCTGAAAAGTAAAACTACAGCTCATAAAAATACACCCTGAGGAACAAGATACTTCACTAATTCCTTAAAGGTTTAGCATAATTGTTTTTAACTCCAGAAAAATCTTTCAACTAACTGGATACTCTCTGATGTCAGTTCTTCAAGACTTGACACATGAAAAAAGTTCTATGTGCATGCAATTAATCTTATATTTTATCACCCCATATTTTAATAATTTTCATCTCTTAGAGACTTGCACCCTAAATGATGCTAGCTTAGCTCTGTAACATTTACATTTTTTCTGTTTTTTTTACTTTTTAAAGCATTTGCTTTTATCATTTTCTCTTAAACTAGTTTACAATATGATATACAAAATACTTTATATTGGGATTTCAGTAAATACTGTAAATATAATAGAACCATAGTATCATTAAGGTTGGAAAGATCATCAAGTGCAACCATTGCTTTAGCACTGCCAAGTCCACAACTAAATCATATCCCTAAGTGCCACATAGACAGGTCTTTTAAATACCTCCACTGATGGTGACTCAAGCACTTCCCTGGGAAGCCTGTTCCAGTGCTTTACCCCTCTCAGTGAAGAAATTTTAGTGGTATAATGAGAGTCCAACTTTTGGGGCACAGCCATAAAAATAGATAAAATAAATGGCATATTTATCAAAGAGAAAGTAACATACCAAGCTTACTTTAAAACACTGACCTAAAATTTAAAAAAATTCCAAAATTTAGCAAAAGGGAGAAAATAGATGAGTAATGTTTAATTATATTTACTATCTTTTTAACTTTATAAACAAAATAGTAACATGTCAGCAATTAGCTTTACAGCTTGGATTCTTCTGTTCTTCATAATCAACATTAAATAATCAACTGGCATTACAGTTCATAATAAATGGAGGACTGCCATAGAAACACTGCATGTCTTGGGGCAATGTACTATGCTGTGATCCTGTACCCAAGTTCATAGCAAACTTATACTTCCTAAAGCAACTGTATCTGCCACACCAAAGTTTCATGAAACACTGGACAAGTTCAGGTAAAATCAAAATATCCAAAACCAGCTGCAGTCAAAACTTTATAAAGGCACAAGTGATAGAAATAGAAGAACATTATACTTCATTTACTAAATATCAAGATTTAAAAAGCTCATTCTATTTAATCTGAGCACATGTGTACAACACTGCTACCACAAGCATGGAAAATAAGAGACTCCCTTGTCAAATAGGGTCTGAACAGGGACTTTTTGGGGTAAGGTGAGTTTTTAAAGGAATACCAAAGACAGATGGTGAACAGAGCTCTTGTAACCAGGTCACAGTTGCCTGTTATTCCAGTACTAGAATCAAAGATAATTTATGAAAAGCTCAAGGAATATTTCTTCTGACCTGGCATGAATATGAGGTAAGGAACAACTGAAGAACTTGTGACGCTGCTCAAAAGCAAAAGCTTAAGGTCAGCCTTTTTATTAGCTTTTTCTGAAGCAAAAATATTTCTTGACTTCAGTGAGGCTGCTTGTAAGAGAAAAGATTACAGAGTTTGTGACAAAACCCAGATACCTTTGGCTAATGGTGCCAGAGTTTTTGGGACTGAAACATTTTCTAAAATTTGTCTTTCTTTAGTGTACTGACCTTACTATTTTAAATTCCCGTTTAGCATAATCCTTCAGAAAGGCTCAGTCTCCAGTAGATATCTAATGTAAGAGATCTAGGCAAACACTTAACATTTACTAACTCCCATTTTCCCTCATAGTAAGTGTTGCAGTTTTGAAAATCTCTGTGCTCCAGGGTACAAATGGGAACTGCTGGATGCAGACATACTTAAAAAAGAATTTACCCTAATAGCCTGATCACCTAATTAGCTTTTTACAAGGGAGACAAGGGAATGAGGGGGAACTATTTTGCCTCTCTCTAAAACTTTGGTGCACCCAAATCTGGAGTACAGTGCAGGTCTGGGCTCTGTGTCAAGGCCAAAGTAGGATGTGGGATGTATGGAGGGCATCTAAAATTATCAAGGGGATAAAGTGGCAGCTTTATAACAGCATGAAAAAACTGAAACTTCCCAATTGAGAGAGAAGGCTGAGGTAACAATATGATTAGAACTAATAAACATAAAGGTGTAGGGTAAAGCAAACAAAACTGTTAATCACCCCATGCTATGCTATTAGAACTAGAAATACTCTAGAAAGCTACTAGATCCATTCAAACCAGGTAAAAACATGGCCAGGTTCAGGTGCTCTCCCTCAGCTGCACTCCTACAGCTGCCTCTAGAGATGGTCCATCAGCAGGGCGTTTCCCATACCCTCTCACCTTCTCTTGCCTGCTTGCATTTTATGTAGGCTGGAGGACAGGACAACAGGGAAACAGAAATAGAAGCCAGTCTCTCACAGCTGCATTACTCCCTGCAGTAAATTTAAAAATGAAAAATGCAAGAAACACAATGTCCTTTTTTCTCATTCGTGTTGCAACAGAAGCCCAACCATACAATCTTCAGGCAATAAAATTAATTTACAGAACCTGTCAGTCCACTTCTTACCAAACATTTCAGGGAACTTCAAAGGAGAAGCAGGTCTGATAGGATAATGAAGCATCTTTGTCCTGGTAATCGCAGAAAAAATCCGAATGGCTCTTCTTTGAGGCCGCTCACAATAAGGCAAACCAGTACTCTATCAGGAATTACACCTTACTCCTTCATATTTGATTGTCACAAATATGCACGTATTTCTTTGGATTTTGGTGATATTAGTACGTATAAATTATTTAAAAATGCAATTTGCATACATGAGAAAGGTAAGCATACAGGTATGCTTCAAAAAATCGAAACAGAACAGGATAGGGAAGAAGTTCAAACACAATTCAGCATTTTCAGCATTCTGTAATTTTAGTACATTGGCAAATACTGTTAGATGAAGAAATTATTTGCATTCATTAAGATTTTTATTTATTGAAATATAAAAGGCACTCAGTATTTTGGAATGCATGCTTGTCTCAAAAAATCTTACCATTTGTATGTGCTTTAGTACTTACTGTGTTACTTCAGCTGTCAGCTACCTGGTATGTGGCACTTATTTGCATAAACTAATTTCTAATTAAAAAGTGGATGCAAATGGGAAGAATAAATTGATGTATTTGTTGGTACACATATATTGTGCTCAAGAATACCCTTATTACTATTTTTGAAGTCTCACAACTGCTTGGTAGAATTAAGGCATCTATCCATTAATGATTCTCCATTGTTTGGGGTACACTTGTTTGTGTGTGTAGATGGGGATGACTCCTATGTGGTAATGATCTTCAATGCATGGAATTCTGATCTCAGAATCTGGAATAATGCTAGCATTAAAAATGGCTGATCATGATCAAAGACAAAGGCCCTGTTATTCTGGTTCCTGAACACTGCAGAAAGGATCCTATGCAGGCCACAGGTACAGCCCCACAACATGTATAATTTTAAATTGAGTTATAACACCGTATGCTCAGCAAGTAACAAGACATGTAACTCAATGGACAACTCTTCACATGAGCACTAAAACATCAGCATTCATATTGCTATAGTTTATAAAACAACTTGGTATTTTAAATTAAGCCATCTGTGACTACAAAACATTGGGTGTGAGCCTACATGCAAAAAAATTCAGTTCACTGCTATCACAAACAAGGACAGTTTAAATAGTCATAGACTAATACAAGATTAAACCGTTACTTTGTATTTGAGGTAGATACAAGATGTGCAAAACTTTTGGATCATGTTATGCAAAGAGAATTCTATGAAGTAGCAATGGAAATACCTATTAGGAAATATATCTCACAAAAGCAGGGTTACTTCTCTGCATAAACACATATTGACTGGGACAATGGTTGTGTGCTAAAATTAATGTCTCAAACACCTGTGGAAGAAAATTAAGTAGGAAGTTACTGGCCAGGTACACTTGCTGTGTGTTCCTTGAACTTAAAAGAAACTGCTGTGTACTTTCGTACTGTGCTTATTTGTACAGAAGTCTACTGGTGCAATTTCCAAGAAAATAAATTGCTTTGACTATTAAAATACCAGTCAGCTTTCTTCTCCTAACTCCTCCCCACCACCACTATCATGCTGAAAGAAGAATGATACTGTTCTCCTATCAAACTGCACATCTGATAATTATCTCAAATTTACTACGGTTAAACATATTTTTCCTACAGAGTTGGATGCTGCTGCTTTAAAACTCTTGATGAACTTCTGCTTCAGGGTATCTGCATTTCCCTGCTGAATTACAATTTTTCATTGTGTAACTTGCATCTTGACTTCAAATGCACTGGAATCTGTTTGGATGAAAAGGCCTAAATGAGTAATAGCTATTAAAATTTCCAGACCAAAACAAAAACAAAACCCACATCATGGCAGAGCTAAGGTTGAAAAGGAATATCAGTTACTTAAGGTATAAAGCATAATGGCATATTGTATAAAGCATAAATTATCCCAAAAATAAACATTCCAAAACCTCCAGGAAACTCAGGATTAAGGACAAAAACTTAAAAGGAATCCAAACATCTTGTATTATTGAAATATAGTATGAAAGCCTCCAAAACAAACTTAGATCAGCCCTGCAGCAGCACCATGTTGTAAGCCAGAAATTATGATTAATGCATTTAGTATCTATGGCCTGAAATTAGCCTAATGCGTATTTCAAAGGCAATTTTTCATTTTGTTCCTTTGTATGGAACAAGTGACTATGAGAAGCAATAGAAGGTGAGTAGGAGAAAAATAATGGTATATAACCATATTATGAGTTTCACTGCAGAACTGGTCAATAGTTGATTATGTAGAAATACAAAATGTCCATCATGAGTATGAAGCTATAAGTAAAATGCTTTTGTACTATGCACAAATGTTTCATTACTGTGAAAAGAAAGCATTTCTGGCTGGACCAGTAAATCTAAATCAGGAAAGGCTCCATTAGATTTAATAACCTGTTAAAAGATAAACAAGTGGGATTTCAATTCTTAAAATTAGGCACAGATATTAAAATCTGAGAAACAAACTTCTTACACTGCATAGGTTACCTATCTAATCTAACTGAGTAGACAGAACTTTTCTCCAGAACACTAAGAAAAAGAGTAAGAGAAGATAAATGTTTGCCAAAAATATCAAGGCCCAAAATGCACATTTAGTTTCAAAATTATTTTATTGCAGTTGGATAATAGAGATAAATATCTAAGAGCAAAATCCAGTAAGTCACATTTATTTTCCTTTGGAACAATTCTGCAAACTGGTTTTATGATAAAGAACAAAAAGTTGCACTACATTTTGGAACATTTTGTTCTTCAAAACTGGTCAGACAGGTGGGAAATATTAAAGTACAACAAATTATTGAATAATTTTCCACTTCAGCTTTATTTCCCAATTTGAACAAGTCCAAGCAAAAGAAACTATGATATTTTCTGCTTTAGAGATCTGTATCAGCTGGTGATGCACTTCAAGCTATATTAATTTGATTGAAAAGTTTATCCTTAATAACCTGAGACATCAATCCATGTATGGCTTCTATGGTGGTCTTGCAGCTGAAAAACAAGCATAAATTCAATGTTGGACAAAAACTGAACTGAACTGTCATTTTCCTTGAAGATATCCCGCTGTTTTGGAAGTTCAGGGTGCCCATAACCCCATGAATCTTAAAAACTGTCCAGAAAGGAAGAGTCACACCAGCAATTTAGCCATTGTTGCCAATACCTTTTTGTTACTTAAAAAGCAAACTGACTATACACACAAAGACCAGTTCCAGAAAACTTCTTTGTCTTGCAATTTAGGACATCTTACATTAACAATAGCAAGTGGGCTCTTTGGTCATCTGAACCAAAAAATAATAAAAAAAAATCCTCAGGGGAACGGAGCTATCAGCTAGTGTTATCAGTATCTGCAGGCTCTCACTGTTCTCTGCCTTATCTGCTTTGCCCAGGCCCAGGCCGGTAGTGCACAGTAATCATGGTTCCCCTGAGAAACTTCACAGGGGGCGTTAAAGGAAGAATTTAAAGAATAAATCAGTTATTGGTCAAAATATGTAATGTGCAAAACCCCTGGACAGCTGAGAGGATTCTTATTGATCCAAGTTTTCCCCAATGTCTGCCTTAGGGCAATGTAGTGTCAAACTAACAAATAAAAACAGAATATAAAAATGCAAAAGATAAATCAGGACTGAAGGCATGGCGAATAGGGACAAATTATTACCAGACAGGTAAAGGAATCCTAGGGAAAGAAAGCTGACTTGGAGCACAATTTAGCTAAGGCATATGTCCCCTCAGAAAATGGCTCAGAGATGTGCATGGACAGTAACAGAAGTTATCATACAGCCCAGCGTAAGCACTTTTATGCTAATGCTTTAAAGCACTGTTTTCCTAAAACAGGTATGTCCAACAATCCTTCAGTATACTTTGCAACCTTATTTCTTCAAAGTAATTTAGGTGACACTAAATTAATTGTCCTCTGTCTGCATAGGTCTTCTATTGTCTTTTCTCTTAGGCAAAATCACTAATTGCAGAAAAACATGCATGTGTAGAACTGTTACATTCCATTTTGGGAATGATGGTAGCTTTTGTTGCACAGGAATGCAGAAATCATGACAAAAACAAGCCCTTCCAATGCTTTAGAATTTATAAACTAACTACTGATGAAAACTAAATAAAGACAGAAAAGAAAAATACACCTAGGACTGCTGCAAAAAAAATATTTCAGTAGGATGATCAGAGAAGGAGCTATTTCTTAGAATAACCATAAGAATGTGAGAGTAAGGGGAAAATAAAATGTGGTCAGTATTATGGGACTCCAAACAGAGATCAAAATCAAGGCAAACTTGTCAGCAACTCCATCCTTCTCATGTCTTTAAAGCATTGCTATTCTGTTGCCCTACAGGAACTGGGAGGTATCACTTAACCTGGCTGCTATGACCTAGCAACAGCATTAACTCCACTGCAAATGTATTCTGCAATTGAAATAGGCCTATATGAGTAATAATTTTTATAAAGTCAACCTGCCTCCAACTCAATCAAGTTCATTACAAAAATTGTAAGAGCTGTTAACTTTCCATAAGAAGGAAACAAACACACAAAAGACACCAGCACAAGAGCAGCTCTGATTCTATATAGCCACGACCATATTACATTTGCAGGTATTCCCCCACTGCTTACAGGGGAACAAAGGCTTGTCCAACACAGATTGACTCCTCTCTTTATTCAGGCAAAGCCCATGTTCACTACGTCATGGTGAGCAAGATGTAAATAAAGTTATTTCTGTTCACACAAGAGCTCCTTTTTGTCTCTTGATTTGTTTTACCTATGTAAGTCACCACTCCTCTGGTATCTCAAAAATCAGTTTCTTAGTAAAGTTTGTACTACGGCACACTATGCTAACATGGAGGTGTGTCAGGGGGAGAGAATACCAGGAAACTGTTCTATTATCAAGATAAAGTGATGGGGAAGAGGGACGGAAAGCCTCAAAATCTGAAAACACAGAAATGCAAACATCCCAGATTTTGTTCAATTTTGCACTCTGTTCCAAGGAATTCTACAGAATTGTTCCGTATTAAATGGAATTACTACGTTTCACTCAGGACACTCCTAAGGTGCGTGCAGGCGAGTCCTGCCTTCTCCACAGACGGACCTGAGTTTGTACCAGCATATACAGTGCAGTATTTCTTGGTTTTCAAAGTCTGAAATTTGCCAAATACAATGTCTTTGAACAACCAAGCTGCATGACCTGTTGGATACTATTACCCTCTGCTAAAAGATTTCACTTGGAAAAATACGGTATAATAATGGTATAATAATATGGTATAGTCTAAGCACACATCATTCTTAAGACTATTGGGAAAGTGACGTGAGTATTACTGAGATGCAACTTATGTCCTTCACAGCTCAAAATTAACAGAGCTGATCACCAATAAACACAAGGAAAACTGAGGGAAAATATTACAACTTCCCTGAAATAATTTTGTAGACCTAGTGATAAGAAGTTTATTAACTTATAATAGCAACTATTTGCTGTCAGGCAGGGTAGCAAAACATAAAGGCCAGAATATCTGTAAGCTGCTTCTTAAAAACAAAAAACAACAAAACCCCAACCTTTTCTTATTTCTGATAAAAAAGATACATTAATTAAGAACTATGAAAAAAAGGAGTTCATAATTTTTAAGTTAGTTGAAGTATTAGACAAGTGTAAACTAAACTTACGGGACTGTTAACACTAGTTCTAAAAATAATGTTCTATACCATAATTTTATTTACTGTTAATTTTAACCTGATTAACCACAGAAATGTGCTTATTTCTAGCAAAGTTACAATTTTGCATTTGACAGAAAATCTTTTTTTTTTGTTTGCCAGATACTGATGGAATTGTACAGCAATTTTTTGTTTAATGAACTAGAGTTGAATTTATTCCAAACCTAAAAAAATTAAAAATTCATTGTAGGTTTAATTGAGGCAAGGTTTTCTTTAACTTTCAAAATAATTGAAATAACTAGTGACTTTTGGAGTCTCTCATTCCTATCTATAATTTAATCATTCTTGTCTCTAATCTTAGTCAGGTTACAATTACAGGCATGATAAAAGTTTAAAACCAAATAATACTTTTTACAGGGAAGAACACATGGATGTGTTATCTTACCTGTCTCTTGTTGCTTTTGCAAGTTTGTCTTCTGATTTCTTGTCATGAGTCTCTAAACCCAGCATGAAACTCCCCCTTCCAAGCTGAGCTTCTGACTGTTCTAATTTTTCAGACAAATCAAAGACTTGGCCGGTGGTGTAGTCAGCATTCTTAGGAGAAAGAAGGTAACAAACATATTGAATTTAAGCTATAAATTCAAGCATTTATACACAAAATAAACCAAATCTGAGAAAAGTTTTTAAAAGTGTAGTGCTGCGTATTTTAACCTATATCTGGAACTGAAGTGATGTAGAACATGAATGGTGGTTAAGAGAACAGAAGCTGAACATCTGACAAATGCTCAATCCCTAAAGCCTGAATTGGGTACTTTTTATTACTTTCAACCCATGCCCTAAGTTATGAAAGAGAAAAATTCAGTTGGTTTTGACCAAGAGAAAAAAAAATTGGCTTCTACAGAGGGAAGGTTTTGATGCTCAGCTGTTACATTGAAGGTCTACCTGCAGTATTTCTGTTGTTACCTTGTTTTAACAGTTCCACTGTTTAGTTTTTTAAAAGTATTTACTTATTAAACAGCATTATTCATTACAGTGCTCTACAAAGATACAAGACAAAATCTAAGTGTACAGAGAGAACTCAGTAAAATTAAATGTGTTATTCCCGCCTTCTACTTTTATAGAGCAGATATGAGGAACATTTCAGTATTTATGATTAGGCAAACCTTCCTTTTTTGTTTTATCTGACAGATTCTTAATGTGGGATCTCTATCTATCAGGGTCCTATTAAGCATTTTACAGCAGAGGGCCTGGCTTTCAGCACTCATGAATGAATCAATGCACACAACTGTGGTACTTACAGTAAGCAAACTAGAAGAACTGAGAGTGTTCACCCAATACTTGTTCCACAAAAGCTCAAGCAATTTACGATCCAAAGATGATTTAAAGTATGAGACTTCTAAAGCATAATACCTTTAAAAACAAACATGCAAACACAATAAGCTTCCATCTGTCTTGCTTGACTGTCACATCCAAAGTACATGCAACTCAAAAAATCCTTATTAATGGCAAATATCTTCAAAAATTCAAAGCACTTAAAGTTACTCCCAGTTCCAAATCTCTGTACAATTTTCCATAAGTAATTAATATATAGATTTAACACATAATCCCCACACATACTGCTGTGTTCTGTTTAATGAGACTGCAAGGGGTTTTTAATTAGTCTCTTAACAACCTGTTCCATGCTTGGGTTCTTCAATACTGTAATAACTTACAGATGATTGCAGTTTTGCATACATCACCCCTAATTCCTTTAGGAATGCTTGGTAGCACTAATGTTATAAACAGGCAAACAACCTTACATTCTACCACACCTATTTTGAAAGCCAGGCTTTGGTGGTGTTACAAATTAACATTCCCAGTAATGCACGAAAAGGGGCTGCACAGCACTTGTGCCTACTCAGAAGAGCAGTGGGATTACAGCCTCCCCAGTCCTGCTGATCAATTGACATCTGACCCCTTCCTCCCTGTCCTAACAAGACGTCACTGCTTAAAGCTGTTCAGAAAGTAACTGCTAAAGCTTTTAACCAGGTTCCTCTTTATCTTTGCAACAGTTCTCCCTTAAAACATCTCCTGATAAATGCCAGTAACACTTTTTGCACAAAAACAAGAGTGTTAAAGCAACAGCGAACTTCAAGATTTAAAACACTACAAGAAATTTACTTTTCCATACTGAATCACTAACCTAAACATACAAAAAATAATAAAGTTAGTAGTTTTTATGTTACTTACTGTTTACAATGTACACCAAAGTCTTCTATTTTATTGAGTGGAATAGTCTGGTATTCAGAGGGACCTTCATCTGGGGGTTTATAGCCCTAAAAATTTAACAAAAGGCAAAGATGACACAGGAATTCTGGGGCTTTTTAAAATGCCTAAACTTCATCAACAAATTCCAAGTTCATGCAATTCTAGTTTATTTTTGTCTATAGAAAATGACATTTCCCCTGGTAGCCTGAAAACTGAATTTTCTTGGATCTCAGGTTTACATTTGGCTTTACCAGCTGTACAAGTAATTACATTTGCAGCTTTATCAAAAGCAAACTCGTGGTCATAGTTGAGTTTTTTCACATGAGTAACATGAGAAAAATGATTAGATCATTTGATTAGATCATATGATTAGATCATTTCTTAGATCAAAGAAAGGGCAAGCTTCTTCTTAGACAGGATTTCTCTACCTATTCTTTGAAATTTTGAGTGAAGATAGGAGACATGAGAAGAGGGAAGAAACATCCATGGATATGCCTTAGGGATAACTAAAACTTTCAGTTGCTTGTTTAGCCAAGCTGGTGCCACTCACAGCTACTGACTAAGCAAGAACTGCCCACAGTCCACTGTGAGAAGTCCCTAAAAATATGCTTTTACTGTGCATTTTCCAGATGTGATTTGGTTTTCAGGTGCAGGATTCTTCTCCCTGTTCAAAATTCTCAGAGTATTTATGAAGTGGTTTTGCCCACAGAAGTGAATATTCTCCTGAATCACAAACTGTTCTCTCATGTTTTTGTCAACACAAAAATAATGCTTGGACTTCTCACAAATATTTCTGTTAATTTAAAAATCGAATTTTTATTAAACAATAAATTTTGGTAACTGTTTTACTGGATGGCTGCCTATAGTTCATGATTAGTCACTAATAACTGGGTATTTAAAAGATATACCTGAGCTTTATTGGATTGAAATTAAATAGCACAGTGAGAAGTATACATGAGAGGATGCATTTGGAGACTTAGATCTCCAATACTGATGTGATTTTCTAGTTTTAAGCCTAACCCATACCGTTTAATTAACTTTTTTGTACATTAGTTTGTGAAGATTCATAATATTTATTTGAAAAAGTTAAATAGATAGTTTTGAACCTTCCTTTTCTAAAATGAAAAGCAAATTACAACATCATAAACATGCCATTAACATTTGGTTTTAGGTCTAAAAAATAAACAGAGAAGAACTAACATAAATTAGTTATGAATTATGTAATATGAAAGTTATGTATGTTCATATGTAATATGAAAGTTAAGAATTATGAATTTTGTTGAATTGCTATTCAACAAAATAGCATTTTGATGAATGCTACCTACAACTATATCCATTAAAAATGGCTATATGGAGCTACATTATTTTGGGACAGCTCCACAATCTGAACAGTGTAATTGGCTTAACACTGCCAAAACTTTATGAAAACCAATCTAGAAGTCAGCCTTTATAAATGTAATCAACATCCCAAAGTGTGCAATAACCACTGTATGGGCACGTCTTCCTTTGGAATGAACAATGACATTCAGTACAGCATAGCAGACCAAACTCAGATAATCACTGCAGTAATCTTTAGAACCAATCCATAGTTATTTAAAGACAGCTCAGTGATCACACACTAGATAATTTTAACTATTTACCTTAGGATATGTCCTAAAAGCTCCAAGATTTACTTTTCCTGCAGATATTGTTCTTGTTGGATCAATCTGCAGAAATAAAGGTAATAGTCATTACATACACTTTATTAATTATTACAGACTTCAATTAAGTTTATAGTGATTTTATTTCAGAAATTAATTCATGCAAATTGTATTAGTTCTATCATAAACAGTACTTTTTCAGTTGGTGTGAGACTCTCTAAAAAGATGGGAATATCAATAGCCTTCAGTGGACCATTTTTTCCAACTAATTTTCCTTATTTCCAAAATGCTTAAAAACCGCTTATGCTTAAGAACTATACCATAGCTGAAACAATGCAGTGAAAATGGTCTAGGCAAGCAACACTACTGGTTTGGCCAGTATGTGGCCAGCAAAGCAAAAGGAGTGGCACCAGTTCAAAATGTGGATCTAACACTTCCATCATACAAAGCAGAATTCTTAAAGACAGAAATCCAAAAACTACTCCCCCCTCAACGTGATTTGCTATGCAGTGTTATCACCCATCCCCCAGTACTTACAACCACTGCTACGAAGGGTTCCTGGAACTGCTGATTGAGCATCTGGGTACTGACGTCGATGCCCGAGAGCCAGCAGCCGTAGCCGGGGTGGCTGTGGTACCAGCCGATGGCGTTTTCCAGGCGTCCGACCTAGGAGCGAGCACGGGAGGGAAACGGCCCCAGCCTTCAGCTCCATTCCCAAAGCGCCGGCTCCCTCCAGCGGCACTTGCGGCACGCTGCAGGGCGCGGCGGGATGAACAGGAGCTCCCACTCCTGCTCAGCTGTTCCCTCGAAACCCGGCAACGAGCAGCACTGGCATTCCCTGGTACAGCTCCTGCCACAGAACGAAGGCCTGCAAGGAGCCTGGAGCTCCTTCTTCAGTGACAGCTGAACTACGGAAGAGGTTCCACACAGCTGCATGGTGAGCTGGGGCTCCTCAGCAGGGCTGAGAAACTTCTTAGGGATGTAACACAAGTATATATAATCTCATAGAATGTAGGGAACATCAGCAGAGAAAGAATTATTTACTATGGTAACATATCTCACTGGCATATACTATTAGATGAGTGATAGGTTTAAAAAATAACTTCAAAGGCATGTTTTCAAACACCAGAAGTGACAGAAATTATTGCCTGGAGCCAGGTTTAAAAGCCAAAAGATGTATTTTTGACAACTTTTTATCAGATAAAACCTCAATAGGAGTTTCCAAATAATACATCTGGCTATCTCTAAAAATACTGGAAGAGAAAGGAGCAAAGCCAAAAAACCCCAGGAGAATAAGCACCCACTGAACCTAAGTTTAGTAATCCTCTCTAAGGAATTGTTTACTGGCTGCTCCAGTAACGATGAGACAGAACACACAAATTGCCTGGTTCATTTTTTTAACTGGTGAATATTTGTATTTTCTTTACAACTCCCACGAGAGAGACCAACAAAACACTAAAGAATGTGTGTTATTTTTCAAAGCTAACTAACACATTTAAACTGCATTAAGACCAAATCCTGTCCATGGAGAACTGGAACATCAGCATCTATTAAGCACTTATACAGAGGGACATACTAACTAGCAACCTAATGATAAAATGGCTATTCCAGAACAAGTGCTTGCCAAAATCAAATATGAAACAGCCAGCATGAAAACTCCTTCAGAGCACCAGGAAAGCCGAGTTATTTTATTTGCACACAACTTCAGTTTCAAAATTGTGAAACCAACTACAGACAAAACTGAACAACATAAACAAGGGGAAAAAACCATTTCCTATCACATAAGAACTCCTACAGAAACCTGGGCTGTTTTAAACATAAGACAAACTGTTTATAATTTTATGCTATATACTTACTATTTTGAAATTCAGTATTTCTACCTAAGAATGGGATTGTATGAATATATCTTTATTTAAAGATAGTATGACTGTATCTCTAGGCAAAGGCATCTCTTCAAGTTACCTACTTCTTGCAACAAGAGTATTAGCATCATGACATTGCTTTCAGATAAAACAAACTAGATTAAATTAATTATTTCTACATTTTCTCACAGGGAGGAATTATTAAAAAAAGTCCCATTGCATTATGTTTACTCTTTGCTGATATTATGATTCAGCCTAATGCACATCCGTTTCAGTATCTCCAACTGTATGTAACGCTGTGAATATAAGTACAACTCTCCAAAATAACCCAAATACTCCTGTTACATCCACTTAGTAAGTAAAGGGCTTTTAATTTTAGCTGGTTTAAAAATCAAAGGGTCAACTGGGTCTCAAAACTGTTTGAGCTTGAAGAGTTAAAGGTATTTCAACTCTTATTTGTTGTGTAGGATTATCCTCTATTGGAAGAAGCACATCAGCAAGAGCTCTGATGTGCTGTGCTGGTTTCCACATCAGCCATAGAGCAGAGTCATATTTCTGTTATCCTTCTGCACATGATAATTTTACTGTCTAGTCAGCTTTAATATGACATGGATGTCTGAATAGAAAGTGACAAAGACGGGAAACAGACAAGTGAGTCTCTTCATCTAAATTTCCAAATTATAGATATGAATAATTAAGTTGCACTGAAACTTCCTTATTCCTTCATTGGCATTTTCTTCACAAATATGTCTTTTTTATTTTATGGAAAAGACCAGCATACTATACAGTAAGACCTCAGAGGAAGGTAAGAATTAATGTCATAATCCTGATCTACAAATACTAAGTATGCCCAATGCACACATGTATTTAATTTTGCATACTGTTTTCAGAAAGAAGTATCAGTTATTTTAGAAACATACACAGCCAGCAGCTGCAGCCATAAAAACACTTCCTCAGCAGTGAAAATAATTTACAAAGGGAAGGGGAATGCACTACTTTTCATAGAATCATTAAGACCTCCAAGGCTGGAAAAGACCTCCAAGATCATCGTGTCCAACCTTTGATGACCTACTGTAAGTCAGGGAAATATATACGTGAAAATGTTTACAGGGCCCTGCGTTCCCTGCTGCTGACACAGTTCTTACTGTCATGTTTGAGGAGAGACAGGACAATCGGGCAGGCGCCTTATCGCTGGGGGGGGAGGGAAGCCTGCAACCCCCCGAGTGCGTTCCTGTAGCTCACAAGAGGCCCAGGATCTCCACGGAGGCGGTCAGACACCGCCGCCCCCTCTCCCTACCTGCTTGGCGTTCTCGATGTAGGCAGCCATGTACTCGTAGGCGGCGGCCTGCGCGTTGACGCGGGTCTCGGTGCCCTCCACGGGCAGGGCGAAGCTGTCCATGATGATCATGGTCTCCCCGTCCACCTTGCCCAGCATGAGCCCCATCACCTCCAGGTTGCCGCCGGACCTGGCGTGCATCACCATCTTCAGCAGCGCCAGCGCAGAGATCTTGCAGTACTTGAAGTAATGGTGGCTGCAACATCGCAGAGGCCGCGGAAGGGAAGGCAGTGCCATTAGATCAGGCCGGTCCTCACCGCCCGCCCGCCCGCCCCGCCGCCCCTCTCCCACTCACTCCTTGGTCCAGGGCTTGGCCGCCAGGATCTCCTGCTGCTGCTTGCGGTCGTACTTGTAGATCTCGTCGATGCTCTGC
>VZRO01008494.1:587505-651349 GCA_013397915.1 Daphoenositta chrysoptera | reverse complement strand
GGGCCCGCGCCGCTCGCCCCGGGAAGCGGCACCGCAAGAACACGGCCCGGCCGGGCCGAGGCCTTTCTCACTGGTTATCCATTTATTTAGTTACTTATACTTTTTAAATTACTGTGAGCAGTCCTGGGCTACTGAGTACGAGAGACACACGGAACTTCTGCAGCGGGTCCAGCGGAGGGCAACAAAGATGTTTAAGGGACTGAAGCATCACTTTTATAAAGAAAGGCTGAGGGAGCTGGGCCTGTTCAGCCTCGAGAAGAGACGACTGAGAGGGGACTTTATAAATGTCTATCAGTATCTGAAGGGAGGGTGCCAAGAGGCTGGATCAAGGCTCTTCTTGGGGATGCCAAACAATAGGACAAGAGGCAATGGGCAGAAACTGATGCACAGGAAGTTCCACGTGAATACAAGGAAGAACTTCTTTACTGTGCAGGTGACTGAGCACTGGAACAGATTGCTCAGAGAGGGTGTGGAGTCTCCCACACTGGAGATATTTGAGATCCATCTGGATGCAATCCTGTGCCATGTGCTCTAGGATGTCCCTTCTTGAGCAGGGAGGTTGGACCAGATGACCCACAGTGGTCCCTTCCAACCCATTCTGTGATTCTTTCATTTTCTGAAATCAAATGAACAGTGCCAAAAGAGGGATGATTTCATGAAGTCATCCTTTTTCAGTTTTAAGCTATGGTTATAACATTTTCCATTACTTGTTGAAAAGTGTTCAATTCACCTTTACCTGAGTACTTGACAACTAACTGGCAAAGAGCAGATCTTAAACTTACTGGATTTGAGCTGCAAGTGACTTAAGCACTTAAAAGAATTGTACTATCAAAGTTTAGGTTGATTCANGGGCCGAGCCCCGAGTGCCGCATCCCCGCCCCGCGGCTGCTCCCCGGGGCGTCGGAGCCTCCGGGATGCCCCAGAGGTGCTGCCACGGAGGGAAGGAGGAAGGTTGGGAGGCGGGCGCTGCAGGCCGGGCGAGAAGCGCGTACCCGAGCTGTCGCTCTTGGAGAAATAAACCTGATCTCCTGGGTCTGAAAGTTTTTCGAAATTAGTGTCTTTTTGGATCAAATTACGTTGTCTGCAAAGTAGATAAGCTCTGTATTGGAGGGAAGGTAACTCGCGAAACTTGTTGCTTGGTTGTTCAGAGGATGGATTGCCTTCTCAGTTGCAAAACAGTCGCGTTGCTTTAGTCACGAGTTTATTATTTGTGAGTGGCCAGACCCTAGAACCTGTGCTTTTTCAGCAATGAATTTGAAAGAAAAGTACAGGGAGCGCGTCTCGCAGCAGCAGCTTACTCTAAGTGCCATTCACAAGGGTACAGGAGCAGTCAGTACCAATTCCTTAGGAAGTTTGGGTTAAGCTTAGAACACTATTTCTTAATGATACAATTAGTGGCCGTGTAACCTGTAAGTACAATTACTAAACTTGGCATATAGTTGCTCTTTCAAAGAGCACCCGTGCTGCTGTGCCATTTTGCCGGTGCTTCTGATGATATTTGTAATATTATGGTAGCATAGAAGAGACAAACTCTGCTTGCACATGCTGATTTAAATTTTGTGCGTTTTCCTGAACAAACAAGGAGGGGAAAGGAAAGATTAAAGTGGAATGCAGTAAACACTGCTTTAGGTGACAAGCTTGCTACACAATACGTAGGTAAAT
Organism: Daphoenositta chrysoptera; assembly: GCA_013397915.1. Taxonomy (NCBI): domain Eukaryota; kingdom Metazoa; phylum Chordata; class Aves; order Passeriformes; genus Daphoenositta; species Daphoenositta chrysoptera. The sequence continues at coordinate 649,687 of VZRO01008494.1, read as the reverse complement.
ATAGTCCATACAATACATATGCACATAGATGTTTTGAATACCTTGAATAGAGACACATACATTATTAACTCTGTTTGGGCTTAGATCCAATAAAAATCTCATGTTCAGACTTGACTTACTGTTCTTGAATATCTGTTGCTTGGTATGTTTGTTTAAGTTGAAGTCTACCTAGGTGACTCCGTAATTGTTCAGAGCTGCTTTTGTGAAAACTCTGAATAAGGAAAAGGGGTTATGAAAATCTAAAATATTATTGAAAGAAAAAATATGTAAAAATACTTTATGGGACATTTTCAGACGGTACCTGAATATATAGCAGCAGTAGGTTTAATGGAATTTCACTTTGAATAATGCATTGTTTTGGGAATGCAAATTATCCAAGATTTAAAGTTGTAAGAGCTAAAGGAAAGCTGATAGATACATGCTATCAAACATTTTTTAGAAACAGCATTTGCAAAATACTCTGTTTTCCAAAAAGCTTGAAAAATATGTTTACACCTAATAATTTTGAGGGCCTATGGATGGATTTTTGAGTGTTTACAGCACATTTTGACTTTCCCTTTGTGCTCTGCACGTGCCCATGGAGCAATGTTTCCCAGCTTGGTTTTGAATCTGCTTTTAGTAGTAATTGCAAGGATCTAGAAATGCACAAAAAGAATTCAGATGCATTGCTAAACTGAAAATAAATTATTTTGTTCTGAATTAGTGTTATAGTGCCAGGCTTGTGCTTCAGTATGTTTGTGCAGCCATGGGAAACCAGTTTGAAGTTGACAGTTCCCTGTGAGTTTGATGCTGTCACCTCCGATACAGTTCACTGCGTACCTGGGGGCTGTGGTAGCCCTTGTCTCAGATAGAAATGTGTTGCTTCTTTATTTTTATTGTGATTAGTCATGATCTCTTTACATGGTACAGTAGATGATAAAATTGATTAATATTCAGTAGGATATTTGCTTACATGCTGGTATATTTTTGGAACTTAACAGTGTATGCGTCACATTGAAGTTGTCACTCTTGCTTAGAGCAACTAAGAAATTTTTCTGTTTTGGTATAATATATTCTTTTTGCTTATCTCATAAAGTTTGCACTCATGCATATTTTAAGAAGATCAACTCAAGTAGAAGGATGTTGAGACATAAAATGTCTAGATATTTCTAAGAAGGATTTGGCTACTCTTCCTGGCTATTGTGCTGTATTAAAGGTATGCTGAATCAACAGTGCTGTAGCATTAGTCAGCTTAGTGTTCTCCAAGGCAAAAGGAGTTGGCAGCTTTCTTCACACCAATTGAATTGCCTGTGTAGTTCAACTGTAACTGTTTTGTCTTTGGTTTTTAATTTATTATATTGCCATTTTAAGCAATATGACAGGAGTGCAGAATGCGGGAATATTCATTGTCTTCCTTGTGCTAGTTAGAAAATACACTGCAAAGACTCCTTTCCTTATGCCAGCTCTCAGAATGAGTTTGGTACCATTCCCATACAGTGATTTGGAAACAGTGCTGGAGTTTATAAATGCAATTGTAAATAGAGGTAGGAAATATAGATGTTCCAGTCAGTGAGCTTTTGGAAAGGCTTCTCATAGTGCCTCCTACGTGTGGTAATTTTCCTCTTGATGACTGTGCGGCACGGGGTAGGTGATGAGAGCAACTTCTAAATTCTTTAGTATGACAAGTTGTTTCACCCTTTCAGAACAGTTCTGTCATTATTGTTATGTAACCTAATAGGCTAAATAAAATTTACCATGCCTGGAAACTTATCCTCTCTCAGATGTCTTTTATCCTTTATCAGTGTGCAAAACTAATGAGATTAAAGATTTAGGACAAATCAGATGGGGGTATTTATTTTTGGCATGGATTGTCCTGTGTTACCACTAGGAATTGTAAATGGGTTGGCCTAGTTCTGCCTCCTTTGTAACAATATTGTAATTTTATATTATGAATCAAAAGAGAAAAACTTTAAAGAAGTATGTTCTAAGGAATAAATCAAGCAAATGTATTCTTTAAATTAAGTTAATTAATTATTTCACCTTATAGAATTTGTACATTTTTAATTTCCATTTTGCCTCTACTGAGAATTTATCTCAGTCTCTCTGGACACATGATTTTTATGTTTACCTGTGTGCTGTCTTTGAGATGGTGGTTTGGGTTTTTTGTTGCTGTTGTTTTTGAATTCTTTGATCCTCTTCCTGAAACTGTTTTCTAATATACCTTTATCACTGGCCTATTGTTTACTTCATACAATCTTATAAAGATACTGAATTAGCCTCAAAAAACTATCTTAGTTTAGATACTGGATGTGATGGGATTTTTCAGGAACCTGCATAAGCAATCCTTTTGCTTGTGCTGCATGGAGTGATTTGAGTGCCATAATTTTCTTCTCAGTTCCATGCTTCTTTTAAGCATGGAGTATAATGTAAGGATTTTTTTTTTTTTTTAATCGGTGTCTTGGTTTTGTAAAACTCCTCCTCCAGTGGAGTTGGTGAAAATGCTGAGTGGAGATTAGAATGTGTAGGCTTGTATTCAGTCATTCTTTTTGGTTTTGTCTTTCTTTTTCCAAAAGTAGTTAGTATGCAGCTTTGCAGTACTTTTAGTTCTGGTAGGACTATTCTAACCCAACTTCAGTACAGTTCCATTGACAGGAATTTGATTGACTTCAGGTTTTTTTATGAGGTTGTTGAAAGCAGCAATATATGCTAAATTTCACAAATAAGATGCTAAAATTTCTGCTCTGAAGGACTTTCAGTTAAATATGCAAGGTACACAGCTAGTGGAAGAGAGGTAATTAGCTCTTCCTCAGAACATGTTTTCTTACAGATCAGTGTCTGATTCTCAGTCAATGCTTCCTCATATCCCTGATTTTAGGATTATTGCAGAGTGGTAGCTGTTTTTATTGCCTCTGCTATTTTAGTAGTCCAGGAGGTAGGTACTGTTGTCTCCAACTCCAGAAAAACTGTGTATGTATTTTGTGAGGGTTTTTAAAAAAAATTAATGTTTTATTAGCTTGATTATTTTCAAGACTTCTCATGACAGTAAGTTAAGAACAGAACTAATTGTATGATTTGGTCCTTATTTTAGACTGTACATGTAATATGCACTTTTTGTACTTTCTTTGATTTGATTCCTTCATCCTCTTTACTTTTCTTTGTTTTCTGATTTTGATTTTATAGTTCACTAAGAGTAAGCTTGTGCTAGTATGTAGCAAAGGGTCACTGGTAGACTTGCAGTTTAAAAAAACAACCCCAAAACACTTCAACCATGATAGGAAAAAAGATTAGAGAAGTATATTCAGTCTTGTAATCTGGAGTCTTTGAATTTTCTCTCTGGTGGAACATCAAGTAGTCTCCTCCATGGATAGGTTTCCCAAGTCAGTTGTTTTGTTGACCCAGCAAACATCTTAAGACTTGTAGTTCTGAGGGAGGAATTTGATTATTTTTGACTGCTGTCTTAAGCAACAGTAATTGAGGTTAACGTTTTTGAGGTTCTAATGTAAATGCTGTGTTCTACATCTTTTCTATAACCTTAGAAATGATGGCAGAGGATTTAGAAAAATTTATTGAAGACCAGAAGGCCAAGTTGGCACAAGATAAGGCAGAGTTTGAAAATGATCCACCTTATATGGAAATGAGGGTAAGAGTATTAAAAAACTTCCCTGAATTTAAATACTTCTGTTGCCAGTCTTGATTGAAGGTTGCTTTTACTGTGCTCTTAAAACTGTATTTGTTGTTAAAGAATATGTTAAATATTTATCTATTTGAAGTAATTTCCAACTTCAGTACTTCATATCTCTATGTCAGTTTTTAAAAACCTGTTTGCCACCAGGCATACACAGTAAGATTTATGTTTTACAAGTGAGAAAAGTCTTGTGCATGGCTTTTATTACTCCTTCACCCCTCCCTAGGGAAGCTGATTAGCAGGGGTCTGTCCTCTGCCCACTGCAGAGCTTGGGTGTTGGGGTGGGGATGGAAGGTATAAATACCCTCAAAATTTCTGATCCAGAAATTACAAAATATAAAAGGGAAATAACAATTTAAAAAAATCTGTTCTTATCACAGTTTTCCTACAGGTAATTTTAATGTGTTAATCCAGCATTACTTTCAATCTCTTTGTTCTCCAGTGCTAATAATTGCATAACTAATGTTGTTCTTTCATGTGACACTTCCTTTACTTTATGATGCAGTAAGGCATTTCGTTTTGTTTTCAGAATAAGGAATCAGAGAAGCTTCCTGGAACTAGCAAGATGTTAATCTCCATGGCTAAAGAAAATATACCTCCAAATAGTCAACAGAACTATCCTTTAGGTATAGTACATATATTTTTAATGTCTTCTAGATTTAAGTAGCATTTCATTATATTTGACAATTTTCAAAGGGAATTACTGCTTTGTATCTTTATCATTAGGATGATCATTGTAATTCAAGTGCATAACAATTCCCTAGTCTTCCAAAAGTCTTGGGGTTGTATGGAATTTTTTTTTGTAGTTAGGCTTTTTTTTTTTTTTAATCAGGAAAATATGGCAAAAGCTTTCTCGTTCTTCTTGCAAGGTAGTGCCATTAAGAATACCCCAAATGAACCAAACAAAAAAAGAACAACCCAAAAAACCTGCTTGCCAGTCCTTGATAGGTGATGTGTCCTTTCCTATTGTATTTGGGTAGAGCTAAATCTTTAAAAGTTCTTCTTTCATCTGAACTTTACTGCAAAAGAGTACATTCCGTGTATGTGGGAAGTAGGGCCTCTTTCTTTCGGCCTCTTAGCTTAAGAGTCCTGGTCCAACGTGGCTAAGATGCACACAGTGAAACTAATTTTTCTTTATTAAATAGTGTTTTTCAAACGGTTAGGCAGTTTACACTGGTTTTATCCTTTTGTAACCTTGTTACAATGTAGTCATTTATTGTACAAGGAAAGAACAAGAACTTCATTTTGGTTGAAATCTTTAAGTGAAATGGTTACATTTATTTTGGTGTGGCTACCAGCTTAATATCTGTTTTCTTTTTATATTGTCCTATTTCGTCTTTTCTCTGTGGTCTTTGTGATGTTTGATTAAAAATGTGTAACAGTGTTCTTTTCTCCATTTTCCTGTTTCTGCAATGTGCCACCTTTCCTTAGTTCTACCATCTCCCTTCTGTAGGCACTACTGTTTTTTCTTAGCTACATTTGTGTAGCTCAGGTTTGTCCTGAGAGCTTTAGAGCTTTTCTGTGTCCTATTTCTTTTTGATAGGTAACTCTTTTCTTTGATGGGTAGACACTGGGTTTGTACATCATTAATTTTCGTACTGTGCCTACTCTAATGCTGGTGTAATTCTGCAGCTTCCAGTGGGATGAAGCCTGAGCTTATGAATCTGTGGGTCTGAACTGATCTTAGCTGCATAAGTAAAAACATGGTTTTTATAGGGGTGTTGTATAAATAGGACTTCCAGCCATCAGCAAGGCAAGGTCCTCAAAGACCTTTAGAGGAAAACTTCACAGAAAAATACTCAAAATGATAATTGAATATTCTTTGCTTCCAGAAGTCATAATGGATAGACTTGACTAGAGGGCAACACTTGAACAAGTATTTATCACACATTTTTGGCAGTTTTATTTGGTGCAGCAGGTTACTCCTGGTGCTGATAAGTCTTTGCTTAACTGAGGAAACATATGATAAAAAAAATAGAACACAATAGGTAGTATCCCACTGACTGTGACACACCATTACCAAACAGTTAAGCTTTATTAATTTTAAAATAGTTTTATCTCTTCTTGGAGAGCTATAATAGCATATCATGTTTTTGTTTGTTACTGTAAATTTGACTTAACTGTTGACACCTGAATACAGTAACACAACGAAGTGTTACAGATGAGGGGCGTTCAGGTGAACTTAAATGAAAACAAAAAGTAGCTGTTGCCATGTTGTGGTTTAACCCCAGTTGGCAACTATGCACAGCCACTCACTCACTCTGTCTCAGTGGGGTGGGGACAGAGAACTGAAAGAGTGAAAGTGAAAAAACTCATGGACTGAAATAAAAACTCAATAATAATTGAAAAAAAAAGTAATGAAAAGGAAAATAACAAAGAGAAAGAAGTAAAACTCAAGAAGGACGAGTGATGCAAATGTAAAACAATTGCTCACCTCCAACTGACTGATGCCCAGGCAGTCCTTGAGCAGCAGATCCCACCAACCTCCCTCCTAGTCTTACTGCTGAGCATGATGCCAGATGGAATGGAATATCCCTATGGTCTGGGGTCAGCTGTCCCAGCCGTGTCCCCTCCCAATTCCTTGAGCTTCCCCAGCCCCCTCGGTGCATGGGATGAGAAGCAGGAAGTGTGAGCTCTGCTCAGCAATAACTAAAACATCCCTGTGTTACCAATACTGCTTCCAGCACAAATCCAAAACACAGCCCCACACCAGCTACTAGGAGGAAAATTAACTCCATCCCAGCCAAACCAAGCACTTTCTATAATAATAATTTGGGTGCTGAAATGGGTGGTTGCTGATATTAATGGCTTGCTCTGCTTTAAAGCACTGTAATTTCCTGTGGATTAAATCAGATGGGGACTTGTTCCTTGGTAGCTACTAAGTATATTTTATAGTTCTAGCAGTAATGTTGAGATTCAGACTGAATAAAGTTGCAGTTATTTCTCAATATTGCGTACATGGAAATATTTGTGTAAAAATGCATTTAAAATCTTAACATTTAAAAAAAAATCATTGTCAGTGTGATTATATGTGGTTAATAGATTGTGAAATGGCAAATAAATATGGCAAATACAGAATAAACATAAGTAACAAAACAAAAAGAAAGTTTATCTCTTATTCTGTCAGAAGAATTCAGACAAATTTTGCATGACATTAGGTTGAACGTATGTTGACTGGAGTAATTTTACTCCACTAGGCTCTTGTAGAGTAAGTTTTTGAAATGGTTAGTTTTCAAATATCCCCCAGATCACTACCCATAATTGTTATCTCAGTGCTTTTCTGGTGGCCAAAAAAAAGTCCTCTGTAACAAAATCAATTTTAAACCATCTTTTGTTTGAATACTTCACATATTCTCACTCCTTTTCTCTTTTTTTTTTTTTGGTGCTGAATATCAGTGACATCTGTGAAGTTACTGAATGAATCTTTCCTCCAACTTTTTAGTTGCTTATGATCTTTTTCTTGGTTTTCAAGAATTAATTCAACAGTAGTTAGGCATAAAATAAAAGGCAAGAGCAAGCAGCTGAAACAAACCGTTTCTTCTCCTGTATTCTATTCGGCTTTATAACCCCTTTCTTGAAGTTTGAAATGGTACATTATTTTTTTTAAATGAAACTCACACTTAGCTTGTGTTCAAAATTAGGAGAAAAGTAACTTGCAGGTTGGAGAAGAAGTCCCCGTGCAGATTTTGGCTAGTAGTTGAATTCTGCAGGCTGTTTCAGAATAGCACAGAAGATACTTTAAAAGGTGATGGGTCCTTTGGTCCTGCAGAACATCAGGCTGACTCCTGTTTGCCACTTCTTCCCTGTTACACTATTTCCCTGGTTCATGAGGATAGGATAAGTCAGAATGTATCTCGAGCCAGGCCAAACAAACTACCCTACAATAAAATTGGGACTGATCTAAGAGTAAGTCTTGAATATCCCTCTCTTCCCTCTTACTCCTTCCTACTAATTTTACATAGATCACAAGATGTACAAATGTTTTTAGAGAAACAATATGAAATAATAATAATACACGCACACACAGAGATAATTGTAATCTTTGTCACTAGTTGTGTGATTTTGTGGAATTGCCTGCTCTGGAGAGTGGTGAAAGTGACTACAGAGATGGGCTTCTTTGGTAGAGGATGTTTCTTTATAAAGTACTTTGAAATGTATTTTGGGAACAGCAAACAGCTTGCATAGCATAATATTTTATTATGTTTTAAAAGTGCAGCTGCTATGACATCTGATAGTAATCTCAGAAAAGTACTAATGTGTTTTGGGTCTACTATGATTAAAAACACTGAAGTGGAAAGAAAAAATTATTAATATTTTTATCATATGGTCAGTTTCCTTCTAGTTGTGTAGGAACAAACAAATTTTTCATTTGGGAAGTATGTTTTCTATTGTGTGGTAAACACAGCTGAAAATATCAGAATAATTTAGAAGATCTCATGTCAAAGGAGATTTCTTTGGAAACATAGATTGACAAAAGAAATATGTAAAATATTCAAATAAATTTAGCTTATGTTGCTATTTTTTTATTGGAGTGGGAAGAAAAAGTCAAAGGATGAGAGGAAAACTAATATCCAAATACCAGTCTATTTTTCTATGCTTTTCACCCAACTACTCATATAGAGAAGGTGGGTTTTTTTCAGCTGTTGTATAATTACTGGTTGCATAATTAATTTTTTTTTTTTTATTGCTTGTGTCTAATAAAAATCCAGATGTAGCTTTTGCTTTGTATTGATGCAAAGTAGTAAATAATGATATTTAATGGCGTTAAACTTTCAGGTGACTATGGCTTGAGTTTACCTCTTGGAGAAGAATATGAACGAAAAAAACATAAACTCAAAGAGGAACTTCGACAAGATTACAGGCGATATCTTTCTCAGGTACAGCTGCTTGTCTGCTTGCTTGACTTTGGTGGGTCTCTTAAAATTATTCTCTCATTTAATTGAATGAAAATTAATATCTGTAGAAAAATTTTTAAGGAGGCGTTCATTATGAGGAATGGCTGATTTTGAAGACTTGAGTGAAAGTAATTTCAAAATGTTACCTAGAAAGGGTTATATATTTTAGGCTTCTACGGATCTCGTTGCCATGTGACTTAGTACACTTCATTCTGAATATTTTGTTTATTTGTTTTTGCTTCTTCCTTAGTCTTTTTTCTTAAGAATTTAAAAGCTGTTACTTCCTGAAGTACTTATGTATTCTATGGTCTGTAATTGGGGTAAGAATATCCCTATACTTAGTGTGACTCTGTTTGACAGAGTCTTTCTTTTCAATTTTAGAAAGAAAAAACCTTTGATGTTCTGATTTACTAAATGTCACAGTAAATTTAAAATTGAAATGATATGTATGAAATGTCATCATCTTGGGAATATTCTGTAGATGCTCTTCAGAAGTCAGAAAAAATAAGGAAACAAATAATTTCTGTTTTATGAAAATACTATTTATCAGTGTCTTTAGTTCTTAAAATGAATGAATGGATTTGCTTTAAGAAAGGAAGTATTTTTTGTTACGTCAAATATTTTTGACTCAAAGACTCCTTTTGAATAGTATCTTTTCCCTGATTTTTAGGGTATTTCACAGGCAAAACGAAAGGTAGGGTGCCTTCAATATTATTTTTTTTTCTTTCAAATTAGTTGCTTTTTACTTTGTTTGAAAACTCTGATCTTGGAATTTAAAAAATCATTACCTTTTTTTTTTGTGCTTTGTGCATTTATGCATGCTGTAGTGATTAGTTGTGACTAACAGCATTGCTTGCTTTGTGCAAAATGATTACTTATATATATTATTTTCCAATTGTAAGTTTTTAAAACACTTGCTGATTTCATTTCCCCTTTGCAGTTGCCATTGTTGCTTTCTAATGCTGGCTCTACAGTAGTTTTTATTTTAGTAGACATTTGCTTCAGGGATTATCAGTTTTGTAGATATAAAGAGTTCACATACTTTTTTTCTTGGTATACATACTTTATAAAGCTGGAATAAAATACTAACCTATATAAATATTATAATATATCATCACAACCAGAGTCAGGGCTTTTTTCTTCCCTGTCTCTATGAAATCTCATCAGTGGTGCTTAGGGAAGCAGTAGAACTAGTTATTGAGCACTTACTGTCCAGAATGCAAGAATACAGACAAGTATTATGAGGAAAAAACGAACACCTCTGGTGTTATTTTTGCAAGCTTTGTTTAATTAATTTTAATTTTTAAAATATTTTTATACTTTCGTGTATCTGTAATTTTGAAATTTAGCTGTCCATCCAAATTGTTCAGATTGAGCAACTTCAGTAAAAGACCAGGAGGTAATGTGGAAGAAACACAATCTGCTGACTTTTTTCCTGGGGCTTTGAATAATATGCATATAATACAAATTGTCTATATTAGCATGAACTAGAATTCTTGAATAGCAATAGCAACAGTAGAATAAACTGCTTTCCTGACCTCTAACAAAAATTATTCTTACATAATTTTTGTTTCTTGTTTAATTTAGAACTTCAGATTATTTTCAAAGTTAGAATATTGTGTTAAAACTTACTGTTTCATAATTATCACCAAAGTACCTAAATAATATAATTTTTACATTAACTTGTAGTGTTTTATTCTCAACTGGACTTCAGTTTTATAAATTTAGGTTTACAAGGCTTTTTGTTTGTTTGTGTTTGGTCTAGTTCATGTTAGCTGTATTAAGCTGGTAAAGACTGAAGAAGAACTAAGATAACAATCTCTAATTTTTTTTCCCCCACCTAAAGAGATGGTGGAACTTTTAACAGTTCTCACAGTGATAGTTTTTTTGTTAATAACTTGCTTAGTCTTGCTTATCTAGAAAAATGCAGCTTCCATATCAGATTCTGATTTTGGAAAATATGTTTTTAAGATTAGAGGTAATCTCTAGAGATGTTTTCAAAATGCATGTAAAGAATTACATAATAATGAGGATTACAATTCATTTACTTTTTCTAGTAGAAATAACTTGGTTTTCCATATAAATCTAGTTATCTTGGTGCTTGAATATTTGCATGATTATTAAACACATTAAATCTTTGAATGTCTAGTTTGAAATATCATTTATAATGGTGTGGGTTTGTGCTGGAACAGGTAGAGCTCTTACTTCTTGACATTCCTCTAAGCTTTTAGACTACGTTGCAACATAAATAACGAAAGGAAACAATGCTAGTGAAATACTGTATCTCACCCATTCCCCTCTTCAGCCCACGACACACAAATAGATGATCTTTTTATTAAAGATAATCAGATTTATAAAACATAGGATTGACTGAGAATGGCCTGAGGATGCTTTTAATAAAGGAGTGATGTATGATGAATCATCTAGACCTGGAATCCAAGGTCCTGCTCCAGCACTGGTGTTTGGTTTCTAGAGCAGGTACTTTGATTTGCTGCACAGCCCAGTTCCCAAGCTGCAGCCCAGGGATCTATATGGAGCAACAAGATACTGGTTTTGACGGGAAGTTCTGTTCTGAAAGTGACTGATGGTCCATAAGGAATTACAGGATTTGGTGATGGGTCATTATCCTGAAAAATTTGGGCACTGCTGGTATGGAAAACACTGTTGAGATACAGAGGTGTGCTACTGTTAGCGTGAATTCCATCTGTTAAAATAAGATGTAAACATATGTTTTCTGCTGTTAGAAAAAGCAATTTTTTATCTTAAGTCAGGAATTGTCTTGGAAAACTCCTCTTATGCTTGTACAGAAGCTTGTGCTTTTGCTACAGAAGACTGAGTGGGGTTTCTTTGAATAAAAATAGGGTTTTTTTTATATAGAGACTAACTTATGCAATACTGGAAATAGTGCAACATGGAAGAAGTGACAAACACTTTCAAACTCGAGCTTAAAATTTGACAGAGACATTTACTTCCTGCATTCCTTGACTTCACTTCGTTCATGTGTTTCAAGAACATCCTATGTTTTCTAAATGTGAAGGTTGTCTTCAGTCTTTAGTTCATGAAGTTGCCCCAATTAATTTCAGAAAATATAATTCCTAACAGCTCTTTAGTGAGTAAGATTTGGTATTTTAAAATGTATTGAATGGTTTTAAATTTTTTTTTAATGTAGAAAAATTATCTGACTGCTGGTGAAGTAGATCCATATACTCAGGGATTATCTCTTCCTATTGATGAGCGAAGATCTGCCAAGGTAAATATATGAAGGAAATTAGGTAAATGGAGTATAACTTGAAAATGTACCTGGGTGTTGAAACTGTTACGGAAAAAAATATTTCCACTTTAGTTTTTTTGTTTGGTTGTGTTTTTTTTCTTTTTTTTTTTTTTTTTACATGAATGTTTTTGGGGGGGGGAATTAGTAATAATTTTCAGAAACGTCTGGTCCTTCTTTTTTTTTTTTTTTAATTTTTAATCCTAGGTTCCCTGTAATCTTAAGTTTTGGTTTTTATTTTATAGATATAAATCTGTACTGATACTAGTTTGTGGTTTGCTACCTCTGATCCACACATTCAGAGCACTTGGTCTGTTCAAAACCTCTAGTGGTTGTGCTTGGGTTTTGTTCAGCAATCAGTATTGATCTGATCTCCTGCCCTCATGCTTTTGGCCTTTTGGTCACAGTTTCTTTCTTGTGTTTGCTTGTAAATTGATCCATGAAGTTGAATCAGCAGAAACATTGTAATTTATCAATAATTTATCAGTATTTTTTCTGACCAACAGCACTGGTTGGTTGTTAAGATTGGTCAAAGCACAGCAGAGATTCAAGGCAAAAAGATAACCTGTGTTGCTGGAGGAGGACCAGATGTTTGCAATGCTGGGAATTTTGTTTGGTGTTGATTTTGTTTTTAACCTTTGTTGCCTTCAACTTGCACTGTTGATTTGTGTTTGCGGCTTTGCTGTCACTGCAGTCTGGTGCAAGACTTCTGCTGTGGCATGGGTTGGCCTTGCCCTTGTGCTTACTTAAACTTTCTGCCCCTCCCGTGCTCTTGGTTTGGCTGTAGGAGGATCCAGGTGAGAACTCAAAGTGAAAATTACTTTCATGAAATGCCCTATACTCCAAGTTATACAAGTATAAAAGTGAGGCAGCAAGAACGAAAGGGGGAAAGGACTCCTCAGGAGCAGCGTGCACTTGTACTGAGTTTATGTTAGCTTCAGGTTCCCGTGAACTTTGTATTAACCCTTACAAGTATGTGTGCTGAAACAGTGACAAATAAAGTATGTTTGATTAATTCTGTGGAAATTAAAGATGTATTTGTACTGGAAACATGTCTTATCATTGATGGATTTTTACACTCTGTACAGGTGTGTTGTGTCCTTTTTACCCATCTATTTGCTGCTCTTGCAGAACCTAAAAGCTGCCAGGAGATGTCACACTGTGCCTTGTTAATCAGTTGGCCTCTGGGCAGAATAATGAGAGGTTAACATTTGCATTTTGGTTTCCTTTATTAGGTCAAATGTGCAGTCACATAGCATATTAAATTTTCTGCTGAGTGTTTTGCCACCTGTTAAAGACAATGCTGGTTTCTCAGCTTTGGAAAATGCATCTCAGGCAGCTTTCATGGCTGTCTGCATGTTTTATATTGTCACTGTTACAAAACCTACAGAAAACTTTTTTTTTTTGGAAAAAAACCCAAAAAATGAAATGGTGTTGGAGAGCATTAGTCTAATCTGCAAAACTTTCAGTAATCTGGTATTTACATGGTGATTGAGGTATAAATTGTTTTTGTTTGAAAATTGTTCATGAGAAAGTAAATTTATGTGTAATGTTCAGAATTTTTTAATACTTTTACTTTTTGTTTGGAAAATGCTGCAGTGGAAAATAGCCTAATTCATAATACAGTAGTATAATTCTCTATTTTTTCCTGTATATGATTGTTGGAATCTGGTAGTATAAGAGATACCCCATGCTCTAAACGTAAGGGACTAATATCAAGAAATAAAGCAAATTAGAGTTTGCTTTATCTGGAGACTTTTGTATTTCATACTATGTTATTAAGCTAGTGAAGTACAATACATGTATATTTTTAGACCTGAGAAAGCTGGTTATAAATGTTATCACCTTGCAAAAGCAGCTAGGACAACAAGCATAGATCCTGTTTTTCTTGGTTTTCCTTGCATTCATTGCACTTTTGACTTTTGCAGTCAGTTTAACTGCTTATTTGAATTTGACAGTTCAAGTTGTACCCTAAACTGTAATTGATACATCTTGTCTACAACTGTATTTGTTATCCTGTTTGATTGTGAGCAGGGCAAGTCACAACTAACCTTAACACAAAGAAAGAAATTCTATGTTTAAAAATCAACTGTAAATGCGTTCAGATTGGAAATAAGAAGGCGATTCCTAATTGTTGGAGCGAGGCTTTGGTAAATTTTGGAATAGGCTTAGCAGGAGGAAACCTACCTGGTTTTAAAGATGGACCTTGATCTACAGTCGTGTCTCTGGGGACTAGACTTCATGCCCAAGAAGCTGACCTCTGCTTACAGACTTCAGATTAAGAGAAAGTGCTATGCTAAGAGATAATGAACTAAAACCTCAAAGTAATTCAAGCCTTGTTTGTACATTACAAAAAATGAGAAGGGGGGGAGGCCAAACACATGGTTTGCATTTTTTCATTTAGTACTGCAGTTCTGTGAAGTTAAAAGCTACTAAAAATGCAAAATTATGATGCCCTTTTCAATGCCTGTTTTAGGAGAAATTACGACTTGAAAGAAACAAGGAGTACAATCAATATCTCAGGGATAAAGAAGAATGGAATGAAAGGCTAAGGAAATTAGGGAAGAAAAACAGAGAGGTAATACAGTTTTACAGTCTTATCATTGACTCAGACACTCCAAGTAAGACAAAATACATAGATATTGTTGCTCAATTAGGCCACAGTTTTATTAATGCATCTAAGCAAGTCCTGGTTACGACTCACACAGTGCAGTTCTCAATTCCTGCTTCTGTCATGTCTGTCTGGTAGAAGCATGCTTTCATTCTTCTGTGTGTCTGAAGCAAATCCCTGGATTATTCTTAATAATAAAAGTGGTATCCAAAAAAGCTGTCTATGTTGAACAAAATGTTGAACTCCACATAGGGTTCCTTAGCTTTTATTTGTAGAAGACTTTTTTCCTCTCCCATGTAGAAGCCAAGCAAGTGTAGCAGCCATCCCGAATATGGTGCTGTACATTTCTGAATAAAAATAAAGAAGTCTTTACTGCTAACAGTGAACTAGAAATATGCATAATTAAAGTCCACTTCTGATCTGAGGCCTTTGATTTTTATGGCACTAAGCAAATGGGAACACAGACACACTCACCTTTGTTGGATGGGGGAGAGAATCAGAAGGGTGAAAGTGAGAAAAAGTGTAGGTTGAGTTAAAGACAGTTTAATAGGTAAAGCAAAAGCTGCTCACACAAGCAAAGCAAAACAAGGAATTCATTCACCCCTTCCCATGGACAGGCAAGTATTCAGCCATCCCCAGGAAAGTCAGGCTCCATCACATGCAATGGTGACTTGGGAAGACAAATGCTATCACTCTGAATGTCTTCCCTTCCTTCTCCTTTCCCCAGCTTTATATGTTGAGCATGACCCCCTATAGTGTGGAATATCCCTTTGGTCAGTTGGGATCATCTATCCTGGTTCTGTCCCCTCCCAACTTCCCATGTACCCACAGCCTCCGTACTGGTGGGGCAGTGTAAGAAGAGAAAAGCCCTTGACACTGTGTTAGTGCTATTCAGTAGGAATTAAATTATCCCTGTGTTATCAACACTGTTTTCATCACAAATCTAAAACATAGCCTCATACAAGCTACTGTGAAGAAATTTGTCCCAAATTTAGTGCAACAGCCAACGGGATTTTTAGGTCTGATTAGCTTTGTTGTGATACTCTTTGTTTTAGTAATCTGGAAGCAATATATTATCTGTAAAATCTTTTTAACTTTAAAATCTTGTCTAGAATAGGTAAATTTCCTTTTTAAAATATTTTTCCTCAGCTTAGTGATGGACTGTAATAATTTGGAACTCTCATCTAATAAAAGTCTGATTTAAGAAGTCCTTCCACTTCTTTTTAATAGGGAAATTCTGAAGTGTACAGTAGTGTGACAGCTAGGTTGTTCTGTGAAGGACCTTGTATTTGTACCCAAAACAGCTGGAAGTTTATTGTCTTCCTTACAGCAGTTGTCAAGTGCAAATCCCCCCTGTATTTGTAATTTCTGTCTAGAAGAATGTTTCTTGTCTGTCTCTAGAAAGATTGTTTTCTTATGAGAAACACCTTTTCCTTCAAGTGCATTGGAGTGTCATATAGTTGAAAATTATTTTAGTCTGTGAAGGCATCTATAAGGCAGCATTTAGGCTTCCTTTAGATGTTGGAATTCAGTATCTCATTCTTACTGCCTTCTTCAAAGTTTGGAGTGCTACACAGCCATGATCCCTAGGAAACACTGGCAAAAATGAAGCTTGTTTTTGTGCAACCAAGTCTATAGATCTCTAAAATTTTTCTACGTGTTTGGCACTTAGATTTCCTAAGCTGACTTACATAATGAAATCTATTTAGGGCCTCAAGGTTTTTCTTTTTGCTTTGCTCCATCCAAATGGACCTTTAAGTTGTATTTTTATTATTCTGGTGTAGAAATTATTTTGCTGTCAGAAAAGAACAAACAGAAAAAAAACCTGGTCAGGATTTGTTGAGGTTATGCCATTTCTGAGGGATATTTAACTCTGAGCGAGAGTCAAATTACATGTGACCTCCAAAGTTTGATCCAAGAGTTTAGATAGTCACAGGATAAATCCTGCTCAGAGTAGTGTTAACTTCACAGTTTAGATTAGGTTGGACTGGCTTTATTTGGTTGAGATTTGAAAGGGTGGAGAATCCACAGTTCCTCTGGGCGTCCTGTTCCACTGCTTTAACTGCTTGATCTGACCTTCTGTCCCTCTGTATCCCATTGGAATTTTCCTTTGCTGCAACTTGTGACTCTTGGTTCTTTGAAAATCATGAATACTGGTGGCTCTGTAACCACCTTTTACGTAGGGATTGCAATTATTAGTTCCTCCTGCCCCATACACACCCTCCTTAATCGGTTTCCAGGCTGAATGAACTCAGCTGTCAGCTTCTCCTTGAAGAGCTCAAATACCTTAACCATCTCAGTAGCCAGCCTCTGCACTTCCTCCAGTTCATCAGTATCTGTGGGGAGGGGAGGCAGAGACCGGGCACACTACACCAGAACCTAAATACTGAATAAATACTGAGCAGAGAAGGATCACTTACCTCGACCTGCACAGATACTGCAGCCCAAGTGTGGTTTGCAGTCACCACTGCAAGAGTGCTCTGCTGCCTCATGTTCAGCTCCTCACCCACAAATAACCCAGGCCTTTTTTTGCAGAACTGCTCTCTAGGTGGTCAGTGCCCAGCCTGTCCTGGTGCATGGCACTGTTCTGTCTCAGATGAAGAGTTTTGCCTTTGCCTTTGTTATCTTCATGAGCTTTTTGTCAGCATGTTTCTCCAGTTTGTCAAGACCCTTCTGAGTGGCAGTCATACTTTCTAGTGTATTGATCCTTCTTCCCAGTTTGGTGTAATTTACATCCTTAATTTATTTTTCATTAAATTTTGTATAGTGTGAGTTACTGTTACCTTTATTCCATAGAGGAAATATGAGATCAAAGATCAGTACACAGAAAAAGTACAGGCTTTATCCTAAACCATGTTTTTTGTTAAGACTATGTATTGAACACTAGTCCAGAGTGCCATAGTGTTGTTTTTTATCTACTTAACTATCCTTTCTCATAACGACATTTCCTGAGGAGCAGAGAAATAGATTAAGAGATGCTCAGGTTAAAAGGTTGTACTCATAGGTAAGAAGTATTGCAGACTTGGCCGAATCTGGATAGAATGAAGATATCTAGTCTCTTGATGCAGTAAAGTTTGAAGTGCTTTTTTGATTCTTTGCACCTAAAAAACTGGAGGTCAGATTGGAGTTCGTAAAAGGCCTGTCCAGTATTGATAGCCATTCTTTTGAAAGACATTAGATAAGAGGAAGAATATTTTCTTTTTCCTCAAGAAAAATGATTAAACCCCTAGTTTCTAAGCATTTTTGAGGTACTTTCCTTGGTCACCTCTTACGTTTCTTCTTGTTTAGTGTTTAGTTGAAAAAATACAAAATAAAGGTTTTACTCCATGTGATTTGTTTATATTCAACCCTTTCAATCTTGTTTCCATTAAACAGAATGAGATGCACAGAAATAAAACGCCTATTGCTGTTACCAGGCTCCAGCCAGAACTACATACAAAAGTCCAGCCCTATAACACAGGTGCAGAAGCTCCCAAGAAGGATGCCTTTACTTCCACAGAAAGTTGTGAAGAGCTGCTAAATAAGAGATGGTTGGAGGAAGACAGGTACCACAGGTTAGATGATGAGGTTGAATTAAGAAGTCGACTATTAAATAAGAGACTTGATGAAGACTTGGATGTTCCCAATCGAAGACATCATGGATTTGCTAGCCAATCTGTTCTTCCTACTAGGAAGCATCACAGACTTGATGAAGATGGTGATTTTGGTAGAAGATACTACAGAGGGGACATTGATCCTGAGACAAATGCAGAAATGGACCCTAGATTTAGATGTGAAAGCACCTATGACAGAAAAACTCCCCGGGGTTTTTATTCTGAAAGGTATTCTTAATTCCATTTTCTCCTTTATTTCTGTAGTGCTTGTTGACAGCCGTGGTTTACTCTCTTTAAATATTAGAGAAGATTCCCATGTGAAAGCAGGATTGCTGTACTTACTTTTGTACTTACAAAAAGGACCTTTGCAATAATTTATAGAAAAAGTGTTGAAAAATTGGACCAGTACCTAAGACGATACATCATATATTGAGAAGGATTTTATATATTATAGCAAACCAATGATACTAGAGAAATTACCCCAGAAGCAGCAGTCCACAATTCATTTTTATGAAGAGTGGTTTGCCACAAAACATATTTGAGAGCAAACCCCTGCACTGGGAACCCAATGTTACCTCTGTTTCCTTAGTCTGTAGTAGTTGCCACAGGTAAGATTTCAGTTCAGATTCCAAAACTGGTTTGAGCTTCAATTTTTGGTACATGTGATTATGTGTATAAAACGTAAAATTCTGTGTTTTAAAAATCCTCTTTTTTACTCCATGTCTTGCCAAATGACAGGCATTAAACATCTGTGTAGTTGAACCAAATCCTGATGGTTTTAATAGGTGCTAATCTCTGTAATAACTACACAGGTGGAATAAACATTTATGAAAGCCCAAACGAAACAAAAGAGGGTGTCTTATATAAATCATTCAGGAGGAAAGCTGATATTATGTACTGTTCAGTATTAAATGGTCTTTACTGTGTTAACTGATACATCAGTTGGGATACTTTGACATAAATTGTTAATCTTTCTCTTCTAGCTCAGCCATTTAAAAGAAAAAAAAAGTATAGCCTTCTTAATCATTCAGGATTTGGCATCCTGGCCACCTTTAGTTACTCCACTGCAAGAACTGGTTGCTTTCAAAACCAGATGGGTTGTGGTGTGAAACAGTACCAAATTTGAAACTGAGTTGTTTATACAGCCACATAAAGCAGTAAAGTTTATTGTAAATAAATTCTCAAATGATATTTTAAAAGTGTTAATTTGTTCCCTTTCCAGGTCTTGGGAACATGAGTGTTGCAATTGTTTTTATTTGTGTTAAGCCTGTTGCCAGAATTATTTTCCTGTAATTGCTTCAATGAAGGAACCACCACTGTTCTTCCTTTGCCAGGCAAAATAAACACTCTTTCTTTTTTCTAGAAATAACACTTCTATGAAAAACAAAGGCAAATTGTACCACTCTCAACAGTGTTAAATATTACTATTATGTTTTTTTGTTAGTTGCTGGTGGATGGGTTAAATGATCTTTTGAGTCATTGTTTACAGGGATAATTTTCTGGATAGCACTGCAAATTAATAACTGGGGTGAGGGGGAATGCTCTTCTACTGTAAAAACATTTTCTGAATTCAGTGAACTAATGTTTCTTTTTCAGTTTCAAAGGCCAAAAGAATTAGTATAATTTTTCTCCAAAAATAGCTCTTGATATTCTTCCTCAGCCGTAAAAAAAAGTAGCAGTAAAAGAAGTAAGTCCATGGAAAAAATGAAATGTCTGGAAGTATTTGGGAGAGGCAGACTCTAATAAAAGGGTTATTACAAAATTTCAGACTGTATGTTCTGGTGTGCTTCTAAAAAGCGTGTATTTGTTCATACAGTGTTTCTGAAAAAGACTTAGCAAATGGAAACAGTGTTTAAATAGATGAGAGGAACAAGATTGCCTGTTTTCTGCTGAAATTCAGAGAAGAGAACACAAAATTCAAAATCTGTGCCATTCTGTAGTGGATTATTGGTAAAAATGAGCAAATGAGGTTTTAGGATAGAGTGGACTTGTCCTATAGCTTTTCAGAAAGAAAAATATTAGAAGCTGAACTTGGTATCTAACAAAGACAACCAAAATATTTTTGAAACTACCAGCAATGTTAATTCTCTGTCAGAAAATTAAACTGAGTCAGTTAATACTCAGGATGAATGTCTTCTTTTTATTAGGTAGCTGTTTGCCACTGCCTAATGCAGCTGGACACTGAGTCTAGTATTTAAATAAAAGTAACCATCTGATAATGTTTGAGGGTTTACTTTGTTTCTCAAAGAATTTATACAGAATTATGTAGAAAAATATCAGCAAATAATGGTATTTGAACCAACATTAGACATCATGTTGAATATTAGTATACTAGTTTTTAATAATTCCAGAAAACGTGGAGGGTGCTTATATAAATATATTTGCCTAATATATCATCAGGCAATTCATGGGTTATTTGGAAAGACCTCTGAAACTGCTTTAGCTCCAGTTTTCTTTTAAAAGAGAATAGAGAAAAGAGTCTTATCTTTGCTGTTTGCAGACTTGGTGCATCTTCTTCAAAGAAGCTGCTGGACCATCACCTGAATTACCTGAACTTAATTTTGTACATAAGATTGTTTATGGTTTTTTGTGTATATTTTCTACTAATGAATTTTTATTGACAATTAATTTTCAGTATTTCTTTATTAAACGTGTTTTTTAATCTGGTACTTTTATCTCCTTTGCAAGGAGCTCCACTTAACCTCCTATGAAGTACATTCAGTCTCTTCAAGGAGAAATACATCTCTTAATTAGTGACAGTGCAGCTTCTGAAGAGTTAGCATTTTTTTTCTACATTTCAGGCAAAGTCAACTTTCCCCAAACACATTTGATTCATGATGGAAACTAAGTTCAAAAGGAGACGTATTTTTTATTTGCTCTACTAAAGTTCCTAGGTTTTTATATGGCGTTTATTAGTTTGGAGAGGCAGATGTTCGTAAGAGGACTTTTCAGAAGGGTTTCTGTTTTGATGGAGGCACAAGGTCTGTGGCATATTTCAACAAACAGTTGTGACTGGGAAGTGAGATGAATTGCAAACTGTTTTAGTTCTTAGGAGTGGAATGCTTTAGTCCATTGCCAGCTGTCACGTCACCTTGATTGAATTGGGCCAACATGTCTGGGCCTGCTGTGCTAAACTGGCTGCTTTTTACAAAAAGGTTGCCTCTTGAATCCCAAGGTTTGTTTCTTTGCTTCCTTCCTGCAACCTTTCATCACAATGGGGACTTGGCTTTCTATTTCCTGACTGTGTTTCAGTCTTGCGTGACCAGCCTTGTAAGGAGCAGATTGATTGTTGTCGTAAAGATGATCTTGATCACTAAAGAAGATCATCTTATGCCAAAAGGGTGAATGTTCTTTCATGTTGTTCTAGTGGGTTGTTAAGATGGCAGATCAATGTTTAATAATCTGCTTGCATCCTTTTGCCTTTGATTATTGGCTTTTATTTAAATTAGAGATAGGCACAGCTGTGGTTCCTTTTACTTAAAAGAATGACCTTTTTTCCCATGTTTACCTAGTTTTTGGGGTTTTTTGTGTTTGTTTAATAAGAAGTCCATGGCTCTGTCCAGCTCTGCAAAATATATAACTTTGTTAGCATTTGTTGGGTACTTTATTTTTCATTGAATGCCTATTTTTGCCCTATTTTGTCATGATTACTTGAAGTCCTCATTAAAGAGTTTATTTTGCAAGTCAAGAAAAACTTATAAATTCTACTACCCCATATCTTTCCAGGAACAACTCCCTTGTGTCTATACAATATTTGGCATCTTTGAAGTTACTTAAGTCTCAATCATATGATCTCACTTCTTATGCGGATGACTCAAGTTTTAGCTCCTGAAGTTTTGTATTCACGATGTTGCTTGTCTTTTGTCTTGATCAAAAGTCACCTCACCCTTAAAAATTCTATCAGGTGTGTAGTGAAGTGTAGATTGTCATTAAAGAAGCTTTTCAAATCTGAATTGGCTGTTCACCAGACTTACCCAATAGCTGTGTGCCAAAACATGTGGAAGACTTTGTTGGCTCCTGGGGATTAAGAGCAGAAAGATCTGTTTCAATTAGCGTCGTGTGAGTGTCAAAAGCCCTTTAGCTCTAAAAACTCTTAAACAGGCTCATTAGATAAAGGCTGCAGGAAAGCAGGCTTGGAAATTCACACTCCAGACAGAGAGCTGCCCTGGCAGTGCTAGCAAAGTGAATTATTTCTAGAAAATTTGTGTGATATTTTCAGATCTGGTTCTGCTATCCAATGTGCATTCAGGCAGCAGATCCATGTGCACGAAACTGCTGAACCTTCCATTTCAGATTGGCTGTTTCTAGGCAAGCATAGCTGAGTATTTTCTATTTCTTTAAGGCCCTATCTGAATGGAATGGTAAGAGATGTACCTGCAGATTATGAAGATGAATTAAAGGAGGGAGCACATGTGTGGCCAGTCTCAAGATCTGGAGAGTCTAGGTGTGGTGTAATGTGTACTTTTCTGATAATTGCACTGCAAAATCATGGTGAGAGGAAAATGTTGACTTGCAATCCCAAAACATTGTCTGAAATGCCTGATAGCTTTTTGTGCAGCTATAATATAGTATAACAAAAAAACATGTTTCCTCTGAAAATTGCCCTTGAAGCTTGCATGCCAGTTTTCTTTTTGAATTAATAGAGCACCTGTTCTCCAACTGATGACTTTTATTGAGTCAAATAGTGTAGAATCCTGTTTTGATAGTAGTTTTAAAATTCCTTTTCTTCCTCTTGTCTTGGTTTCACATGTCCTGAAGTGATCTAAGTGGGTGAGGCAGAAGCAGAACACTTGTAAAGTGCTTACATAAACTCTTGACTGGCACCATTCAGTCTGTTAACATGGTTGAAGTGCTCAACTGAGTCAGTTTTTCTGATGGCTTCAGAAACCACAGGCAAATGGGAATTGTGAGAAATGCCCTTTTTTGCAAGGCAGTTTCTTCTTTTGCTTGGGATATTTCTTTGGATTGTAGGAAAACTGTCATAAATGTGTCACATAGTGATGTAAGTGAATCTGTCATGTTTCCCACAGACTTTGTAGGAGTTTGAGTTTGATCATCCCATTTTCTTTTTTTGTCTTTGCCAGAAATCAGGTACAGATTAGTTCTTCAGCTAATGAACAGGCCAAGTCTGCAGCTGAAATGCGGTATGCAACAGGCCTTGTTCTTGGTATGTATAAAAACCTAACTAATAACACTGAGTTAGACTTTCTTTGCATATATTATTTCTCCACATGAATAGTTAAAAGCTAGAAAAATTAGCTTTTCTTTTTCCTTGTGCTAGTTGTCTCCAAGACAGGTAAATAAGTATTATTTACATAGAGAAACCAAAGCAAAACATATTCCTTTCCCCCCTTAATGTAACTACAAATTAATTTTGGACTTACTAATTAATTTTGAAGAGCCCAAGTTTCTTCTTGGATTTCACTAACATTTTAAGGCCCAGATAAGTATTTAAATTATTTTAAAAAATGAAGTATGGGAGAAATCTTAACCTCCGTATTGCTAAAGACACAACTTTATAGTGAATTTTAATTGCAGAAATATGGAAAATGGTACTGTTCACAACCATGGGTGAGAACAACTTATTCTGATTATCTCTCCTGTAGCCATAAAATTTAGCAGGAAACACTAGTATTGAGTGTAATAGAGAGAAATATGGGTGAAGACATAGCATTCTTAGTTGAATTCAGGAAACTATAAGGCAAGAATAAGAGAACTGTAGTAGTTCTTTGGATGGGAGCTTTTGAAGGCAAGCTAGGTTTGAGTTATGGGAAAAGAGATTAACAGTTGTCAGAATAATTTCTGTTTATTTTTTCATTTGAATTTACCTGATCTTCAGTGCTATATGTGGCAGGTCAATTTTTTTGGAACTGTTTAAAGGCAGCAATGAACCATTGGTGTTGTAGTGGTCAGTCTCTGGTCTGCCCAGTCATCTCATTTGTAGTAACTTGAGGGCACAGAGGTGTGAATTTGTACTCCTAGTAGTCCTACTTAGAAGAGTATTGTAAACTATGTTGTGAAAAGATTTAAGTAAATTAAAACTTGAATTTTTTGAAAATGAGAAGTGATTTCAGACTCCTCCAAACTCACAAACTATAAGGTTATCTTGTACATTTTGGTCACTTTGTAGTCCCAGCACAACAGTTAAATAAAAAAGTCAGTCAGTCATGCATCAGGTTTTGTTGCTGTTGCTTATTTAGCTTTTGTTTTGGTTTCTTTCCAGCTTCCTTCGCTTTATTATTCAGGTCTACTTCACCAGAAGTCCACAGTTGCTTTGTATATGGAGTGTGTTAGGAGTCTTTGAGTCTCATAGTCATACCATACAGAAAGTGCTACTGATGTTTTTTGGGGTTTGTTTTTAAAATAATGGAAGACCTCCACACTTATTGTGGGGGAACCATCACAAATTAAAAGTTTTTTGTGTTCTTTAAAATCTACATGAGCTGTTATCACCATTTCCTTTTACATTCACACATCTGTCGGTGCTTTGCTAATTCTTAGTAGTCATGGGAACCATCCTAAAAGTGGAGCAATTTGCTTTCCTGTCCATGAGTTTGACTCCCTTCAGTTTTAATTTTCATTTTTATCCAGAGCAGTGCCTCATAATTTTGAAGTGCTGTAGTGTATCCTCCTTAGGTGAACATTAGGGGGGAAAAAAAATTAAGTTACTTTTTTTAGTTGCTATTGTATCAAATAGGTTTGAAATTTGTAGCTTCCTGACTACAGAAAACCAGGCAAACTGAGAAAATAATAATGAAAATTTTAGTTGTTTTGATCATCGTACTCCAAACTAATTGTCTCTTGAAACTAGCTATTTTTTTAAAGTCAGTAAAGATCCAGTGTTAATATAGTCTGCTGTGTTTCAGTTTTTCAATTGACTGAAAGGCAATGTTTTTGTCCAGTACCTTTTGTGTATTTTGTGGAGCATTTACACAAATGTGTGGTCATTTCCATTAGGTGGTCAGGACCGAGAACTTCTCCAAAGGAGAAAGGAGAAATACAGGCGAGAACTAATGGAACAGATGGCTGAGCAACAGCGAAATAAGAGACGGTAATGGAAAGTTACTGTATTTTTGAAAGATAATGGCTGAAATTTAAAGACATTCCATTAATTCAGCGTGGCAAGAAGCAATTTCATAACTAAGGGATTCCGGGTAGCTGAGTAATATTGCATTTAATTAAACTCATTGTCATGAGAGCTTTAGTTTTTAATGAACATATTCACAAGCTCTCAGTGGAACAAAGAAAACCCAAATACTTCTTCATTTTTAAAACTGATTTTTTAGTTTCTAAAGGGTAAAGAAGCTTTAACTGAAGTTATCTTTTTTTGCTGGTACATCAGTGCCTAACTAGTTGGCAAAGCAGAAAATTAGTTTTGGTTTTGCCCTTCAATTTAGGAAAGTAACCTTTCATTTTTAAAGCATTTGATCATCTGGCTTATGCAGAATAATAAAATATTAATTTCTTCCTTACCTATTAGTAGCCATCTACTGAATAATAGTATGATACATAAAACCACACAGTAATATTAGAAAAGGGATAAGGAATTAAAAATTGGTTACTATTGACAGTCTCACTGTGACAAAAATTGTACATGCAGGATAAGCCTGACCCCAGAAATTACAAAACACTATTTATTGCTGCACTTTTGAATCATTCATTTCAATGTGTTTAATATTAACTTCTTGAATGTGAATAAAGACAAAATTCTTAGAAGTGTCCTGAAAAGCTGTAATAAAAAAGAATTGTGGTGGATTGTCCTTTTATAGAAGTTGTATTTTTCCTAGGTGAAATAGGTGACAGCAAGATACTTCTTGAGAGTTCTGTTTATTTACCAGTATTATATTATTTCCTTCCCTGACTCCGGAAGAAATCAAGTGGAATCATTGTCTTCAGTTATTCTGTGTTTTCAGAGTTCTTTTAATTACAGAGTTGTGAATTTGTGCTTTGAAAGAATGAATATAGTTATTGCTTTCTGATTTGATCCTTTTTTTTAAAAAAAACCAAAACAAAACAGTGAGAAGGAACTTGAGCTCTCAGTTGCTGCTTCTGGAGCTCGGGACCCAGAAAAGAAGGTAGGAAACTTGGATATTCTTTCGTCTGTATAGCCTATTCTTTTTTTCTTACATGCACACTGTGGTTGCTCATTGTTGGGCTATTTTCTTTTTAATAGGGCATCAGTATTTAAGAAAATTGAAGCCAAGGATGATGAGGCTGTGTTGTGGTTTTACCCCAGCCAGCAGCCAAGCCCCACGAACAGCCACTCACTCACTTCCCCACCAGCGTGATCAGGGAGAGAATAGGAAGGGTAAAAGCTGGAAAACTCATGGGTTCAAATGAAGACAGTTTAATAGGGAAAGCAAAAGCTGCACACACCAGCAGAGCAAAACAAGGAATTAATTCAGGGCTTCCCATGGGCAGGCAGGTGTTCAGCCATCACACGTCTTGGGAAGACAAACGTCCCTCCAAACATCCTCTCCTTCCTTCTTCTTCCCCCCACTTTATATTCTGAACATGATGTTCTAAGGTCTGGAATCTCCTTTTGGTCAGTTGGGGTTGTCTGTCCCGGCTATGTCTCCTCCCAGCCACACCCAGTCCCCTCACCAGTGTGGCAGCAGAAAAGGCCTTGGCTCTGTGCAAGCCCTGCTCAACAGTAACAAAAACATCTCTATATTATCAATCCTGTGTTCAGAACAAATCCAAAACACAGCCCCATACCATCCACTGTCAAGAAAATTAACTCTTCCCCAGCCAAAAGCAGCACGGGCTGCAAGTCATTACACATGCTTTCAGCTGAGAGGAAAATATTTTCATGGAAGTTATCGAATATTTTCTTGTGCTTTGTTCAAGTGGAAATTTGTACCAACAGTGGGTACCATGGATAGAATATTTAGTGTCCAGTGGCAGCCTCTTACATGCACACAGTAGTAACCTTTCTTTGGGAATGCAAAATATGCTCCAGAAAGCTTTTTCTGTTTCTCAGTTAAAAAAAGAAAGGTTGTTTTGCAGATGAGTTGATCTCATTATAGCAGTTTTTAATTTAAAATGTGCGAATTTTTATAAGTGATCCAACATAGTGTTTAGGATTACAAGGATTTTTATAGGATTTTGTAAAAAGCAAGATATTTAGTATTGTGTTGTTTGTAAGTCTTAATGCAGAGTTTCTGCTGTCTCCAATTCCTTAGTAAGGTGATGATTACATTAAGAATTTTGATTAGCATGTATCCAGGAGTAGGTCATCAGCACTAGTAACATTAGTAGGAGACTGATAGTCTTGCAAAGACTGACAGAACTTGCATGACTTGCATGTACTTGCTGTGTGCCCACAGCCATTGCAGGCTGGGTATGGTGGAGAGGTACTGTTTAAGATGTAAGGTGGTAACTTTCAAGCCAGAATAGACTGGTTAATAATTTAACTGGTTACTGGTTTAAATTATCAACAGTGCTGTTTTTTGGAGAATGCTATGACAGAATGAAACTTGAGCCATTTCTGGAGGGTTCAGTAGAGGTAAAAGAAGGTCCTATTTGCTAGAAAATGAAGATGAATGAATAGCTGTAAGATGCTATTAGTCAGATCCTTGTGGGTCCCTTCCAACTCTGAATATTCTGTGAAACCATTTCTTTTTTTCTGTGAAATCTGTGAGACAGGAGACTGAGAATGCACACAGACAAGTGATGAAACTGAATCAAAATTCTTACTCCTAAATGGCGAGGGTGAACACTGGTTTCATGCTCCTGCCCTCCCTGCTTAAAGTGTCTGACATGCTTTTTTGGTCCCTGTTGCAAACTGATTCAGCTTGGTTGTCTGGCAAAAATCTGAATCTTTTTTGCTGCTTTAGTTGGTATAGAGAGGTCAGCTGGCTGATAAGGAATTCAGATGGTGAAAGGGAGAGGGATGGAGTGTACAGCTGGGAGGCAGGCAGGAGAGGAGGCAGAACTGAGCAGAGGATGCTGGCTCTTCTGGCTCAGCAGGCTGCAAGGTCAGTGTAAACAGTACTGTGTAATCAAGGCTGACTATGCAGGAGCATGCTGTGCTGCAGCACTCAATACACCATACACATCTCAGTCAGAGTCTGCAAAGTGCCTGTTGTAGGAGCAAAATTATATCTAGAGCAAGTACAGGGCATGCATGGTGTTTTAAAAGCACTAATTTAGCTGAAAGCCTTCAATTAAGTTGAATTGCTACATTCATTAAGCATCAGTCACTGTTAGCTTTAAATTGCCTCTCAGGGAGAGATTCTAATTAGGTGGATTTCTTGATTAATTACAGGTTGGTTAAATAGCAATGCCTGATTAAGAATCTATAAATGTAGACTGTTGTATATGCTGCTTGTTTAAAGTGAAACAATCCCCAGGATGAACTGAGTACTGAAGTGACATCTGAAATCAGCTGTAGAGCTGAAATCTCGGGCACTTTGGGAACGGTTCAGATTAAAGTTGTTAGTGAGAAAAGCTGTTTTAAATGTTCTGCTGCTCAAGACACTGGATTTGAAAAGACAAAAAGTCTACAGATCACTTTATAAAATTCAATTGGTTTAGCTGTTATCTAATTCTATATTCACATCTAGAAATTTGAAATTAAATGTTATAAGCAAATATTCATGTCTAGTAGATTTTGAGAATTTTTATCTAAACACTGTAGTCCATGATTGGTGAGTACTAACTGCTTTGTATATACTGTCTTGCAGCTAAGTGATGAGGAGGTAAAGATTTAATATTTTGTTGAAATATTTCCATATTGTTGGGTGTATGATTTTCTGATAGATATTTAATACTTAGCTGGTTTCTGTATTACTTTCTCCGAATGCATGTTAGTTGAAGAACTTCAGTATTAGGACCAATAAATTCAGAACAAAATCTCTTTTACTTATACAATGTATGATTTGTTTCCATTCTTCTATTATATTGCCTTATTTAAACAAACATTAAAATAGTTATGCAGAGCAGTTGCTGTAAGGGCTTTCTGGGTGTGATAGGATAGTTCTGAAACTAACTGACTTGCATGCCTTCACATTATTTGCATGTTGCTTTTGACTTTATTCTGAGGCTGCTAGTTATCAATAAACATTTGCTACTTCTGTTTTAAAAAGAACTCCCCCAAGAATTTGTAATTGTTGTGGTTGAAAAAATTATTAAGATCAAAGGAATTTAAAAAATAAAATAATGGTATTGCAAGGAAATGTTTATTGGAAAAAGTCTCAGTGTGTATTTGATTGTAGTTTTTACTGATTATGAACTATTTCAATCTTGGGGTGGAGGGGAAGGATTTCAGAAACTTTTCCTATGCATAATATAAGAATACTGTCACTGTAGAAAATTGACAGCTGTAGATAAACTACAGACAACTGTGGAAATGTTCTTTTTTCTGGACATTAACTAGATTCATATACTTCCTGAAACCTGTGATAAGGTTGCTTTTTGTAAATCTCTGATAAAAGTTTATCAGAGATTGACAGATTTCCTTGTAGTATTGGATTCCCAGTAGATCACTGGGAGGAAAAAATGCAGTTACTAGAAATTTGAACAGCTAGTTGGGATCCATTGAAATGTTTAACCCAACGTAAATGGATGTTCAGAATATTTCCTAGTAATAAGGTAACTGTTTTGGTTTGGATTTTTTCCTCTCTCTTTTTCTCTTACTTGTTTTTTTTTTCCTATAGCCAAATAGATTGAAGCAATTAGGCTTCACAACAAGAGCTTTTGAAGAGCAAGTACCTCCTGAAAGACCCAGGGTGGCTTTCCAAACTCCAATGCCTGCCCGTTCAGCCTCTCCAGTGAATGAAGACTCTCAGAGTGACAAAGACTTTCAGAGGGGTCTAGTCAGCAGTCTTGGGGAAATGGCAGCTCCCAGGTGCTTCACCATCATGTTCATTTTGCATGTTAAATTAGATTCTTGTTTGGCATGTTATTACTGCTGAGGTAGAGCTCAGTGGTGCTGTTGATCCTTCTCCAAAGAATTGATGAAGGTAGAAATAGTATTTTGACAAGGAACAGAAAACTAACTGCTTTGCACTGGAATAAACTTTTAATGTTGATTTCTTCACCGTTTATTTGAAAAAAATCCATGGAAGCTGGATTATCTCTGAAGGCAGCTCTCTTGTAGTGGATGTTTGTGTAGGATAAGGATTGTGCTGTAGAAATTATGTCCATGCCTGTAATGCTGAATCATGTTGTGAGGATGTTTGGGCACATGCCCAGCAGAGTCCATGTTTTCAGAAGGCTGGTATGGCATGACTTGGCTCCTGCTAAGCAGTCTCCCAGGGCTGAGCTCAGGAATGCACTGTAAGCAAGGACAGCTTACACTAGATGGTGTGATTGTGACTAAACTGTTCAGGGAGAGAAGGAGCTTCAGGCATGTGGCTGAAGCTGTGCTGTGCTACTCCCCTTTGACCAGATCTTGGCTTGTTTTATGTTCCTTAGATCCCTGGAATAGTCTGGGATTACGTACTACTCCCTCAGGGAAAGTTAATTCCCTATTGAGACTTACTGACTGCATCTTGTTCCTGCACACCACTAATGAGAGGTCTTCAGCTGAACTAAATCTAGAATTTTTCCGTAATGAATTCTCTTTTTATCGCCGTCCTCACTCCATTCTCTTCCATCCCTCTCCTTCTCTCCTCCCCCCACTTCTTTTGATGATACATTTTCAGTTGTACAACAAACCAAGGAATTGTGTCCCTTTTTCCTTTAAGGCTTGCACCGTTGCCACCACCTCCACCACTGGTTTTGACAGACAACTATAAAACACCTTATGATGATGCTTACTACTTTTATGGGGCTAGGAATCCTTTGGATCCTGCTCTTGCATATTGTAAGTTGCTGATTTTAGGTGGATTAGTTGTTAGAATGATTTATATGACTGCTTTTAATCTAGTTAAATGATGAATAATGTAGAGCTTGTAACAGCAAATTAAACCTGTTTTTTAGATGTGTATTGAATGAAAAGGGCTTTCTTTCAATACTGTTTTTGAATGAAGTAATTTTCTCCAGCGACAAAAAGGGCTGTGACTTCCAGAAATCTTGTTCATCACTTGGACAAGCTCTAGCCTCAGATTCTTTGCTGTTACTCCCAGATAATTTTCTTTATAATTTTGATAATTAAAAGATTCTTTCCTAAAATCACTTAAATAATAATTAATTATATGTTTATATATTGTTACAATTTCAGATGTAATTTAAAATATTCTTAAGGTATTTATTAATACATTAAATACATTAAAATAATTTAAGAAGTACTCTACCTTTGTATTTCAAGGACTCCCTTTTAGTCTATCCTTTGACTGCTTCGTTATGATTTCATGATTGAAGCAATTGAGATGTGTGTAGGGAGGGGCTGAATTATGTGGTGTTTGTTTTCTCTTTTTTTCTTCTTTTTTCTTTTTTAGAGAAAAAAACAGAAATACTTTACAAAAATTTTTGTGCTACCTTCATAGAAAAGGTAAAATAAAGGAGAAAAAAACCTTAGAAAAATAACTCCTTTACTAATTTATTTGAATGACATTTGGAAAGAATGAGGACAAGTGTCACCATTAAGTGAGTCATTTCATTTTAGAATATTTTAACGAAGTAATTTGTAAAATTTAAAGAGGTTTAGTTGGATTTAAGAAAGAGACTTCTACCTTGGCATTGTATTTCTTGCTTTAGAAGGCATTAAGGATTAGCTAAGTTTGTTATAGAAGCCGAGAGTTCTGTTTGTTCTCCACTCACAGAGTTTGAGCAGTAAACTCTGATCTTTTAAATAATGACAAATATTTATATCTGAGCATTCAAAATTTAAATTAGGGTTTTTTTTCATTTGCAGATGGTACAGGTATGATGGGAATGCAACCTGCACCTAATCTGGATCCTCCTTTAGGCCAAGCCCCAGTAGAGCAGTATGTGTAAGTATTATCTATATTCATATTCTTTGTGTGTATTTATCTATATTGATACACTTTTTGTGTTGGTAATATTTTGCTGAGAACAGATATGCCTTTGAAATAAATTGTGTTAAAGACAACTCTTCAGACTTCTAATGAAGGATTTTTATCTAGACAATAAAAGAGTTATTCAGTGAACTGCTTCTTTCATATGGATTTAAGAAAATGTTTGGGATTATAAACTGCCAGGCTGTAGGAAACAACAGCTCTTAAATATTTCAGGAAGGGATTTTTTTTTTTTCTTAAATTACCCCACTCCGGACCCTGTGATGTTTTCCTTTTATATGTGTGATTTTTCAATTTAGAAGTAACATTGGACAGAGGAATACAGGAGACAGACAAAGAAGCATAGGAGTGTACTCTGAAGAAAAAACAAAGCTTTCCAAAGAGGCAACATTATCTTATCAACAAGAATTACAACAGCAGGTACTGAGTGATAAAGTTTCTGACTCTTTATTCTTCTATTTTTTGACAAACAATGGTTGTAACTGTAGTACTCTTTAAGACAATTTTATTTAGCTTACAAGTAAAAAGCTTTCTAAACTCTCTTTCCTTTC
Source organism: Daphoenositta chrysoptera (assembly GCA_013397915.1). Taxonomy (NCBI): domain Eukaryota; kingdom Metazoa; phylum Chordata; class Aves; order Passeriformes; genus Daphoenositta; species Daphoenositta chrysoptera. The sequence continues at coordinate 617,180 of VZRO01008494.1, read as the reverse complement.
ATGACTTCCTCAGACCCTGCTTTAGCTCATTTTAGCTTTTCAGGTGGACAGTAAGCTCTTCAAATTTTGTCAGATGCACAGAGAATGTTAAGAATGTTACAGCAAACAGATTAGTTCCAGGCATGTAGCATTATATAATTATTTTCATAAGCATAAGCACCTGCATCTTAAAGGGAATGGCTTGTGTTGCTCTGATGTTCCATTATTGCTACAATTATTAGGAACAGTTGAATTGCGGTAAGTTCTTCATGATCATTTGGACACTAATTCAAAGGCTTGCCTCATGTTTATTTCCAGTGTGTTTGTAAGTCGTGTCTTAATTCTTTTTAGCTTCTTTTTTGATAGACTAGACAATTTTTTCAGGTCTCCTGTTCCAGTAGACATCCAAGTCCTATACTCATTTTAGTGGCCTTTTGCTGCTGTACCTTGTGGGAGTTTATTGTTATAAAATGTATATGACCATGATGAGACATGTCACTTTGGAAGAAATTTTGCTAGAACCCAGTTCAGTGGCACTTAACGTATTCTTGTGTTATTTTTTCTGTATTTCTTTGGTAGAAGTAAATAATAGGTATAAAGATATTGTAGTTCTAATTATGATGGTGCTTAAGGGATAAATGAGAGGCTGCCAACCAAGGTCAAATAAAGAATAGAATAAACGTTTAGGAGTAGTGTCAGATACTCTACATGTGGTTCTTTGAAGGCATTTTCTCACTATAGTCTTTAATAAGTTTTGCCTTGCTATATGAGAGACTGCACAATTTGATATGAAGGTCTAATAAATGTGGCATGATACAGTCTTTCAAATTTATTGTGGTTCAAAGCAAACCGAGGGTATTTTTTTTTTTCCTACAGACAAACCTGACTGATGATTTTTGTAAACACTTGAAGGGGCTAGATGGGTCTTTGTTGACTCATTATATCTCTTACGAAATTGTGATTACTTGGTAAAGGGAAATTATAGAATCACAGAATGGCTTAGGTTGGAAGGAAGCTTAAAAGTCATCCTGTTCCAATCCCCCTGCCATGGACACATTCCACTAGACCAGGCTGTGTGAGGCCCCATCCAACCTGGTCTTGAACACTTCCAGGGATGGGGCATCCACAACTTCTCTGGGAAACCTGTTCCAATGCCTCACCACCCTCACAGTGTTTTATTTAATTATATTTATCAAATGAAATGTTTATCTAATGCACATGAGAAATAAACTTAAGAAAATTACTGTAATATATTTTAACTACATAAATAGTTAATATTTTAAAAGCTTTGGGTAGAAGATGGACTTTTTAACAGCTGTTCACTTTATAAATGCTACAGTTATTAGACGACTTAGTTCCATACATGATTTTGAAGAAAAAGAAGACCAAAGCATATGAACATTCCCGTGTTATATACATAGATCATAATGTATTACTGCAGAAAACTATTTTATGAATGATTATAGAATTGCGGAACATTCTGTTAAAGCATTTATTATTAGGAGTCATCTCCAGTCTAAGTTTTGGTTAAGCTACCAAGTGTCTTTACCCTTTGCTGCAGTAATTTCTGTAAACCTGTTTTGTTAGGTAAGACTACCCTCTTGGAGGCTGAAAGACTGACAGTTCAGCAGTAAATTTTGAGCTATTCCAGCAAGTGCAGTAATATTGTAGAATTTTGCCTTTTTAATTTTCAGGCAGTATAAACATCTGTATCAAAGATCCAAAGATATGGAACTTTTGATCTAGTGCAGATGTCAGATGTGAACATTTCTGGGACTTGGAAGTCTTAAAATGTGTAGTATGTTTCTCTGATTATGCACAACTGGACATGCATGCTTTGACAACAGAATTCAATGCACTGTCTGGATACAGGCAGTGAACTGTTTGGATTTGCTTGATGTAGATGAGGGAAATAGATAATGAAAGCATTCAGTTTGCTCTGTTAACTTCTTATTAAACTTCTACTTAATGTGATACTATTGTGGAACTAGCTTTGGTTGGTTTGTTTTTAGATAAGAGAGAGAGAAGAACGACGCAGACAAGAGCGAGAGGAGAAGGAGAAGTTAGAAGCAGAAATGAGGAATTACAATCCCTGGGGAAGAGGTGGTGGTGGTGCTCCTCTCAGAGATGCAGAAGGAAATCTGATAAGTATGTTTGTGAAAATTATGGGTTGTCTTTTCAAGACTGATGTTTTCTTGCTCTCGTAAGGGCTCAATTCAGCCATATTATTCCTTGTTTTGTACCACTGGTAGCTCTTGACAAATAAGACTTATTTGTTTCAAGGAGACGCATTCTAGGAATAGTTATTATTTTGATTTCTGTAGAATCATTCAAATAATGCAATCTGAACAAAATGGGAAACACAGGATATGTCAAGTATACGTGAAGACACAATGCAGTTGTAAAGGGAGAAGGAGGAAAACAAGCTGTCAAAATCATCTGCAATACAAATATGCTATGTGAAAACTTTTATTTAAACATGTACTAGGAACGGGTTTTAAATTTTTTTTTCATTTTAAAAATAATTTCTAGGCTCAGAAATCTCTACTTGTGATATGAAAAATGGAAGCATGTTTATATAAATATACAAAGCTAAGTGGAATATTTAGATTTCCCAAATTAACACTGCAGGTAAATGGCTATATAAAGAGCACTCAGCAGCAATGGTTTTTAAGGCTTACTTTTTTCTGAGTGCTGTTTTATACAAGATGAGAGTAGTGAGCTGGAAGATAGCTATGATCCAGGTTGTTCATCTGCCCTTCCAGTAAATCATGAAATATTTACTGGATAACAGATTATATATATAAGTAATTAGCTTCAGTTGTATGACACCTGAGCAACATATGTCAAAATTAATAGTATATTTTGAGAGTAGTGAGTAAAGTTTAAATGCTTTTTAAAGATTTTTGTGGCCAAATTATAAGTTTAGAAGCTTGTATTAAGGATCCAAGCTTGTGTTTATCCTGAGGGCAGATAGAGATGTTCATACTGCCTGACTTCAGGCACTGCATTTACACGTTTGGCTTCTTCCTCTAGGCTTTAACAGTGGTGTGACTGGAAATGTAAAGGTCTCACATGGGCCTGAGCTCTGCATGTAACTGCTGAGAAGTTTATCTCTGTCTATAAACGAGAAACCAAGAGAAAGAAGCTTCTTACCCTGTTTTCCTGAATTACATATGTAAAATACTTTTCCCACCATAGCTTGGCAGCATGATGGATAAGCTGTGAGTCAAGTGTTGTGAAACAGAACATGCTTTCTGACATGTCTCTTTTTTATGCAGTGTGACTTGTCCTTTTATCCTCTTAAAATGTCTGTAAATAGCTTTTGAGACTCATATATGCAGAGGTTGCTTTACAGAGAGGCATATAATTTAAAGTTCTTGGAATCTGTGTGCTTAAATGACTACAGTAATTCATAATTATTATAGTATTTCAAAAGGTAATCTGAAAACTATGCAGTACTTTTTTGCTTTGAAATGAGCCTTCTAAGTGTAGTGTGGTAACACTTCAAAATGAGCTGAAATTAACATCTTTGATAATCATGTAAATTTTGATGAAAATGTTGGATAATGTTGCTTTGCTTACATATAGAAATCTGCACCTGGATTACTACTGAAGACATGAAGACCAAAATATGCTTCAGTACTTCAATTGCACTTATTGCCCTCAATAGTAATTAAAGAGAGATTCAGCATTTGAAATATCAATACTAAACTCAAAAGTATTTTGCAGCTTTAAGGAAATAGAAGAAAGGGTGGTTTCTAAATATGTGCTTGTCAACACAGACTTGTCAGTCAATTTTGACTTTGAGTTCTTTATCTTTCCAGTTAATAGCAATCTGAGGTGGGGAAGAAGGGAGGTTTGTTGTGAATAATCATTCCCGACAAAAGAAAAGCAACAAAATCAATCTTTTAATCTGTTAATTAATACTACCTAATTATTAGTATTTCACCCTTAGCCTCTATATTCATGTCTTTGCCTGAATTTTTTGTTCCCATGGCTGAAATGCCCAGGAAGAGTGGAATCTGATCAAAACCCCCTGTATTTGGGAGAATCTACAGTGAACATGCCTTTAAGAGATTAAAATACTATAAACAGTTATTTCCCCTTTCCTTTAGCGGACTTGAATATCATGCACAAGCGAAATGAAGAGGCATATCATAATCCAGAGACAAGACTATATGAAGATAAAAGGGCTATTGTTGACCTAACTTTGGCCTCCTCAAGACCTGAGAACTCAGAAGCATCTACAAATAAAATAGCAGGTTTTTAAGAATACTGTATTACTCCTCTAAATATCCATAAGACTTATTGATCAAAATTCCATAGTTCTTTACCTCTTTCTGGTAGTCCTATGATAGTGCTAGTGCTCTCTACCTGTGAAGTCAGTATCATGCTTCTTTCCCAAATTTCTTCACTGCTGTCACTGTGTGCGTTTAAAATCTTATCTGTCTTGTCAGTAATGATAACTAAAGCTGTTTTAGTCCTGAAGAGTCAGGGTCAGTAATTAGTTTTCCAGAGTTGGTGTTTTCTAATCAAATCTTCATACATGTTTGTCTTATTTTTAAATAATACAGTAAAATACAGCTGTGTGGTAGGTGAGAATATGGAATAAAAGGAGATGGAAGGTCTTCAGGTGTATGATGTTAGAGGTTAGGGTGAAATAGGCACAGTAACTAGGTTAACAAGTTCGAAAAATTTAAAGGTAAATTGAGTACCTATGGAGCCCAGTGCACTGCCTCAGAGTTTAAGGGATTTTGTTTTATTTTCATATTTTAAAACTAATGCATCTTGCTTTTCTTACGTTTTGTGAGACATCTGAATGAGAGCACTCTGTTACTCCAGACCTGTCCCTAGTTTAGGATGGGCAAAGGCCAGGATTGGTGATGATCTTCTCAACTCAGATTAGATGCTACTTTTCCTTCTCCTGTTTGGATTGTGGCACTTCTGAATAAAGAATTACATGGTATTTGGGGCTTGAATCTATTTTGCACAATTGCAATTCAGCATCCTTTTATTCCTCCTGTCCCACCTCTCTGTCTTTATCCCCAACAGAGTGTATATTTAACCGTTTAGTAAGAAGTGAAACAGGAAGGCTGATAAAGTAATAGTGTAAGGCAGCCAAGAGCCCCCTGGTTAGATCACTTACTTTGGGATCAGGAGGTGGTGCACGTCAGTGATGGGAACTTTATAGTCTTGCACCTTTAATTTGATCAGCCACGCAGTAGAGTGGCTTTGTGTATGTTTTGGTGGGTTTGGTTGCTTGGTTTTGTGGACTTTTTATCGTACACCGCCCTATTAAAAGAGGAACTTGCAGGATAATAGCTGGTACACAGCAAGCGTTTTCCTTGATACTTTCCATAGTAACTTGCCTATCTTGTACCCGTGCCTTCTAAATGGTATATAAAATTTATTCTGCTTTTTTATATGGAAGTAACTCCATCATGAAAGAGCCACATGTAAATTTAGTTATATTTTGGAAGGATTCAAGCACTGCTTCCATGAAAGGAAAAATAATCTCAAAGTGTACTCCTTGGTATGCAAACACATATTCCTAAGGCTAGGCTGCAGCAGTAAATATGTGCATTCCTATGGGAATACTTTTATGTGTTATTTATGCTTTCATCTGAGTTGGGTGTTACCTCACCATATAGGGAAATGTAATGTTCATCTCAGCTCAGTGGAGCTATTGCTCTTGCACATGCCTGAGGCACTGTCCTTCAGAGCAGACATGATACGAGTGAAGAACATCCTGCATGAGCTGGGAAGTTAACACAACCTATTCTACGTTTCCTTTACTTCCTTTCTTCCTCCTCTGCTTCTTGTAGGGTTTCTGTTCTGCACAACCTGCTCTGTGTGGTATCTGAATCAATTCTCCTGTCTAGAGCTTTGGGGTCTGTATGGTTATGTCGTGGTTGTAACTCAGGGCTAAAGGAAACCTGACACTTCAAACTTCGTAGTACAGAAAGCACTTTATACTGGCAGAATCCAGTTTTCTGACTGCTTAGAATTTTATTTGCCAGTCTGGGGCTTTGCCTTTTGTAGCATCCTTTGCTATTTTCTGTAAATATTTGTTCTGCTAGGATGCTCTGTTTTTAAAGAGTCAATAAACCTAAGGAACAGAACTGTATGTTCTAAATCAGAGGAATTGAAAGCAGTAAAGTTATGAGCCGTACAGTATTTGCTGTTCTAATTAACTTGCAGATAATGTTCTTAGATACTAAGCTCCAAAGTGGACAGTAGAATAGGTGACTTTAGTAGGTGTTATTTTGTAGAAGTACAACTTGCTTGGATGGTATTAAACAGTTAAAACGTGGCAATTATTCCAGGCAGATAATGTAAGAACTTTTAAGCCCAGCTATAGCCTTGAGTTACGACTGTCATAAGCTTCCTTTTGAAACAAGTGTCTCGGATTGCCCCTTCCTCACTCTGGCTTGCTGTTTTAAGTTCTGTTTGATTTTTATCTGTAATCTTTCCCCTCCCTTAGGTGTTACATTTGCACAGGCCTCTCCTTTTGCTCGAGGTAATGTGTTTGGTGAACCTCCGTCTCCAGAGCAGCTTAAGCGACAGGAATCCTACAAGAACTTCCTCCGTCTACAGGTGAATGCTCATGCCAGATATAATCTGGTGAAATAAATTGTTAAAAAAGGGTTTGCAGAGTAAATCATTGCTGCCAACCAAAGACCTTACTTGTGCTATCATAGCCAATTCTGTACACAAGAAGTGTACTAAAAGCTACATACTATTGAGTTTCTTGGATTTTGGCTTACATAGTAGAATCACTTATACAAACATTTCTTAGTAGTTGGCTTCTTTAATCCGGAGTCTACCTTTCTTTTTTTTGAAGTACAGCTCTCTAAATACAGTATTGAGTTCTGAAACTGTACCTGCAGTACAGGTTTGCATACATAAATGACTGCAGAAGCAAAGATGTTTGCCCTTGGAAGTATACATGATAAAAATGCATGTTCATCAAAATGAAATGATGATCAGTCATAGTGTAATTATTCATTGATGAGTATATAAAACCTGATTGTTCTTCAACCACCTCATGTCTTCTGTCCATAATACTTCACATTTAATCTTATGCTGCACAAATTAAATATCAATGTAATTAAATACCATTATCATGGAAATAATAGATAATCTAAGAGAGTACTGAAGTCATAGAGTTGTTTGATGTGGATCTCTTGAAAAGAAAAGATCAAGGGGTTTTTTCCATGCATAGGGCTGCCAAAAAGACTAAAGAATGGGCAGACCTTTTGTTTCAGTAAGTCAGCACTTCGTCTAATAATACTGTAATTGTTGAATAGAAAAAGATAATTACCATATCTTTTTGGTTTCCCATCTTCCATTATTTAATCAGTGAATAAAAGTGTTACCCCAGCACATCTGGAATAGAGCAAGTGTTAGGAAATACTCTGGTTTTATTAGTAGTGTTTATAAGTAGTTTTCCTGTTGGGGGGTGGCTCCAAAGGCCAAAAAGAAATAGTAAAATAGAATCTCATTTTAAAGGAATTCTGAAGCTGAAATACAGGACAGGCTCTAGGATTCTTTCCGTCGCACCATATAGCTTTTGGTTTTGCAAGTAGGTACTGCAAAAATGGTGGTAAATGTTGTTAATCAGCTTACTGCTGGCCATTGACAGTTGAATACTTCTTTTTTTTTATTTTTAAGATTGAAGAAAAAAGACGTAGGGAAGAAGCAGAACGAGAAAAACTTAGAATGGAAGAAGAAAAAGAGGAAAAACGACTCGCAGAGCAGAGGATGAGAATTCAAAAAGCATATGAAGAGGAACTAGAGGAGAGAAGGAGGAAAGAAGAGGAGGTGTAGTATTTTGATACTTTGACTTCTTTGCATCCTAAACTAATCCTTTGTAATATTTGTTGTCTAGGAGGTAAACTGAGAAGTGTCCTGTGAATTGCTCTTTGCTTTTACATGGGTCTGGATTAGGCAGAGGAGCAGTAGAAGATTGTCAGTTTTAACGTGCACATTCCTCTCACTCTTTATGGTATACTACAAACTTGAAGTACTGTAAATTCTTTCAAGAAAAAATTTGTAGTTTTATAAATTACAGTGGTGCTCTCCTTTCTAAAAGAAATTGGTGGTGAGGCCAATAAAAAGCTTTGTGAAATTGGTGAATTAAAAAAATATCATCCCAATTTTTGTCTTAAATCTAGCTTTTATGGAATTATTTGTAAAATGTGACTATACAGGAATATTTTGTAAAGCCTTTTTTTGAATTGCCAAGGAGTTGTCTTTGAGATAAGAATATTGCTTGTTTTGGAAGAAGGCCAAGCAAATCTAGTGAACACTTTTCATGCAGGTAAATTCAAGCCTAAATCAATACCCATTGATTTAATTCAAACATAGAATTTTTATTTCTTGGGTTTACATTTCTAAATAAACTTGAGTAATTTAAAATATGATAAATAATTGTAGGAAGAGGACACAAGGCCATCGGAGATGGAGGGGTCTTTCAGTACCCTATGGGATTATGAAAGATCATCTTGGGATGTAGGACTTGAAAATTTCTAAGACAGAATGTTTAGCTTATATTCTAAATTCTCCTTCCCTAGTATGAACAGATTGGTTGGATGAGCCTTGTCTTCTGGATACTAGAGCTGGTCTAGCAGAGAGTAGGGAGCTAACTGGTGTCATTGCTATTCACAGTCACAAGACAAACTGAGACCAGATGATAATTTCTCTGTGGTCTTGTGATAGTGTGGTGCATGTCTGCAGTATGTTTTGATTGAATCTGAATTTTTGGAAATGACTCCTACAGTTTAGCCTTAGCTGATGGCAGATCTGGGGTCACAAACTGATGTTTACAGAAGGTTTTAGGAATTCTCTTTAATGATGTTAGCAAAGCCAGGGCTGCAGATGTTTAATATTTGAATGAGATATATTTTAACTTGAATATTTGAAGTCAGACTAATCAAATATGCTCTTTTATTTCATACTACATCACTTCGATGTGTAATTTTAACTTCTCAAAGAAAACAAAACTTCAGTAATTGAGCCTTTTTAATGTATTAATTATGTTACAGCGAAGATTGAAAAATAAAGAAATAATTCAATTAGATGAAGAAAGGAAAAAAGAGGCAGAAAAACAAAGAAAAGAAAAAGAAGAAAAGCAAGAGGAACAACTTAGACAATATTTTGAGAAAGAAAAGATGGAAGAGGAAAAGAAGATGGTATGTTTAAGTGACTTTCTAAGATAATTTAAAAAAAACCTGGATTTTAAGGAACTCCCATAATTTCTTAGACCTCTGCCATCAGTGTTGTTTCCCTCTCAGTTTATCAAACTGCGGTATACTTAATGCACAGAAAACAGCTGATGGAAAAATCAGACATACTGCAGTAGAAACTTATCTTATTGATCAAATTTGCATTAAAAATAGTAAAAGCAAGATTAATAATCTGTACTCAATAGTTGATTTTTATATCTGTTGTGAAATACTGTGACCTGCATGTGTTGAGGTGTAAATACAAATGAAATTGTTTATTAGAGGACTGGTAGGACTGTCCATCTTGAACAATGGTGTTTTTGGTAATTTAATTATTTTCCTTTGACCTGGATGATATAAGAAGTCCATCACATAGAATTCTGATGGACAAAATCTAAGTAAATTATAAAACTGTCTCTCATATAAAATTTCTACTAAATTTCTGTCATTTCTCTAAAATGGACAGATATAAAGGAAGTGTCCAGAGGAAAAAAGATATGTAACTGAAATATAAATTAAGGAATAAAGCACTACAGCATAGAAAAAAGTATTAAAATTGCTATAGGTAGAAAACAAAAATCACATGAAATAATTTTTGCAGCCATTTTATGCACTTAGGAACATTTTTTTCTGTCAAAGGGAAAACACTAACAAAACTTTCCCTATCCAAAATAACACTTTATTCAGAAGCTGTAGGAATGTAGTTTCAGTCTTGGTTTCCTCCCTGCAGTTGTCACGACAAGCTTCACCCGTGATTCCTGCTCTTCAGAACAAATCAGTAAGAAAAGAAGAAAGGATTCCCTCTGCTGAGAGCCGTCTGTCTTACTATGCACAAGTATGATTGTTGTAACAAACTTCTACTGGTTTATTTAAAATAGTACAGTGTATGAAATCATGCCAGATTTTTAAAGCTTGCCAGTTATTACTGGAATGCCATGGATAACGAGACAGTCTTTACATTAGTCAGTCTTGTAGCTCTGAAATTTAAGGTTAAATTTTATTTCAAGCATTGAAGAATCTGTTCTGGCGGTGTGTTATTTTACTTCTTTTTCTGCATGTACATTTTCTGTGGGAATGAGTACCTCATTTTGGAGAGGACATACACTGTCCAGACTCTTACCAGGGGTCTCTAATGATCTCAAGATTTAGGATTAGAAAGTTTACATATAATCTAGCAGCTCATCATGTTCACTCACAGAAGAACTCACCTCAGGTATGAAGTTTAATGTTGATTCATAGCTACTGACATTATTGTGTAGTCTTTACGTTTTTGAAGGTACAAGAAGATTATAATTGCTAATGTGCTTTGCCTTCTTCTCTGCATCACAAATGAGTTACAGTAGTGGTTCTGAGACCACTCATTTGTTTACTTGATGACTTTCTCTGTTTTTTTTCTGGCTTTTAAAATAAACTTCTCCTAGAAGAGAGTAGATTTAGTAATTGTTTATGATATGAATCTCAGGCTATACTTCTGGCTTTTTATTGAAAAAGTGTGTGTTTGTTTTTTACCAACTCTCTGTCTGAACTGAGCTAAATACTTTATAGTGCAGTTTCAGAGAATATTTTATGTCACAGTTTAAACCTTATTAAAACCATTGCTTTCCCTAAATGTGAAGAATGCTCTGGAGGTAGGTAATTTTATTTCTTTAGCAATACTTGGTATAGATTTGTTTAGATTTCTGAATAGTGCATTATAGGTATTGTCATAGTAGTTTGGATTATACATTTAAAGACCAGATTTAAAAAAACTTATGCATTCACAGCCTGTAAGGTTACTGTTCTGTCTTCCAATTGTTAGTGTAAATTGGATGTAAAATAAGGAAATAAAACATACTGTAATTTCTTCCTTTTACAAATCAACATTTCGTGTTCATGATGATCACTAGGATCCTGCACAGCCACGAGCTCCCTCTCCACCTGTCCCTGCAAGAAGAAATCAGTTGCGTTCCTTAGGTGGGTATTTGTCTTTAGTGCAAGCTCGCTTTCTATCACAACAAAACCGTTCTCAGTTACAATTCCTTTCTTGCCTGCAAAAGAATGGTCCTTTAAAGTTTGCATTTCTGTCTAGGTGTTTTCTCTCTCTTAGTACTATCAATGTATTAGCATGGTATGTCTGAAGTTTTAAGGCAAAAAAAAATGCATTTATTATGTGTCATCATAAGGAAATATGTTTTTGTAAAAACTCTGATAATGGAATAGTCTGGGAAGTGCTGGATCTCTCAGAACAGTGGTACCACTGTGACCAAAATATTGCAAAATTGAAGAGCTTTGGATTGGCTGAGTAAGGGATTAGACCAACAGAGTATAGAGCATTGCAGTCCTAACTCCTAAATTCTACCTACCTTTGTTAATCTGCCTAATCCTCTCCTCATTCCTCTTACCTTTCACTGGTGGTTCCAAAATTCAAATGTGCTGGATGGATCTCCTTTGCTTTTTTTTATGTTGGTTATCCTGGCAATACATGGGTGGAAAGCAGTAATTTTTCTGCTGATACTTTTTTTACAAGTATATAAGAAACAACACATGGAATGTAGCAGTAAATGATGTCCTACAAATGCTAGCCTGCAGCAGAAAGTACCTGGGGCCATTCTGGGGAGTTGTGGATTTTCCACTGGATGGAAGGCAGAGTGGTTCTTAATGCAGCCATTGGAAATTGACTCAGACCATCTGTCAGGAGAGAAATAAAGACATAAACTAGTAAGACTTGCTTGCCTGCTAAATTCTAGACACTAAAATCTCAAAGTCAGTAAAGTATCAAATTATAAGTATGTTATTTGGAAAATGAGGAGTTTCTTAAACTGGTTTAACTTGTGGAAGAATGCTGTCCTGACCACAAAAAACCAGCATAGACCCGAAGTAGGTCTGAAAAGTCAACATAAGCATGTACTAAAAATTGGAGTTAGAACTCCTGACCACTTAAGAGAGTCTGCCCTAGGCAGACAGATACCCCTCTTTTGAGTCAGGAAAGAAAAATGATGTTGAGTGCGTGCAGATACCACTTCAGTTCCTGTTATCTGAGAACTGTGTAGGCTTGCATATTTCAAAATAAGGCTATTTACTGGCAACACCCACTTGTATTCCGTAGCCTTTCCCTTTTTAAATATAGCAAAACATTTCCAGTGACATTTGTATGTTTTCTGCTGTTCAGGGGTTCTGGTCCTTGTTCTGTCTCAAAATAAAAACTCTGATCTAGGCATTAGTGTATGAAATGTTGCGATACTTGTGTTTGTACAATCCTTGTTTTAATTAACATTTCATTATATCTTAACATTTCATTATATCTGTTTTTTCCCCTTTATTTTTAAATTATGTTTATAAGTAGGCAGCAACATTGCTCTGACATTCCTTATTTTTAAATTATTTCTGCTAAATTCCAGAGGAAAGGAAGAATGTGATAAATGAATTATCAGAGATGAGGAAACAGCTTCGTAGTGAAGAAAGACGACTGCAGGAACAGTTGCTAAATATGTCCAGTCATGATAATGTACCAATTTCATGGTAGGAATTTAATCTTCTGTTTTAAAAGCTAGATTTTTCACAGGAACTTAGAGTTACTGTGTATTATTAGCTAGTATTAGCTGGCCAATATACATGAGTGGAATGAAAATATAAAGGTAGAACTTGTATATAATTTTTTAAAGTTTTTTTTCTAATGTGTTTGGGTTTTTTCCAAGACTCTTGCTGAAATTTATTGTAAGAACAGCTGTACTGGTGAGATAGGAAGTTACAGTGCTCTCTCTTCAAGAGTGGTCTAAAACAGATGTCTAAGCAGAATTTTATCTCATTACCTTTTTTCCTAGGGCATAATTTGTGCCTGTAAACTGCAGTACTGCTGCTGCTGAATATGCTTATGAATACCATACTGTTGTGGAAGTACTTTCTTTCTTACTGAAAAATCATACTCTCTTTATTTAATAAATTTGGGTTGCTTCCAAAAGGTATTAGTTAATCATACCAATTAGCTGGAAAAGACTCATCTAATTACCATTCTTAGTTCCACTCTGTAAAGTATGAGGGTTTTTTTTATTTTAAGTAGGTTATCTCTTTTTATAACACAATATGCAGTGTTGTTACTTTCAAATTTATTTTCCTGTTTTGATAGCTTTATTTAAAGATAAAAGATCTGAACTTTATCAATATTATATTTCCATCCAACTCATTAATATTATGGTGTTAAATTGCATTCTGCTTGTTTTACAAACCTTTCAAGCAGGAGGAGAGAGAAGAATCCAAGGGACATATTTGAGATGGCCAGGCTTCGTCTGCAGGCTCCAGTTCGGCGACCTTCGTTAAAGGAGGCACAAGATCCTGTCAATATACAGAATATCTGGGAATTTAATGAACTTAAATACAAAGGCAGGTAGATCTTCTTGTTACTGATAAAGAAGGGTAGGGAAATATCTGTCCTTTTCCTCCATCTTCCATTCCACAGACGATTTAAAGACAAAAACAAAAATCAGGCTCTTCATGACCTACTGCCCATGCAACACTCTTGATGAACAGTACTTCGTGTGTGCATGTGTATCTCTCTGTGGGGCTGTTCCTGCAATTCCATGGAATTCTTGGCATCACAACGCTGTATCATCACTCAAAGCACTGACCTGTCTTCTAGTCCCTACTGCTTAAACTTCTTGTGCATTTGAGATCATCGTGTTACTGAAAATAGACTGATTTGGAATTTTTTACCCACGAACAAATCATGTTTCTGTGTAACTTGCTGTTTGTTCTTTACCAGAAAATATATGTTTTTAATATAGTAAAATTGTAAAATCGTTGCTAAGTTGCTCATCCTCTTGGCCATTGTCACTGTTATATTTAATGGTTATTTTAAGACGTTGTAGGTATTACTTTAAAAATGCTTTCCAGAAATGTTGATTTAGGGAAAAAATGTAAATTTCGTATCTTTGCTCTAGATCCTGAAACACGTATGGGCTTAAGGCACATGTATCCTGATCCTCCAAAAGATGACCAGACTCTAGAGATTCAACAGCAGGCACTGTTGAGGGAGCAACAGAAGAAACTTGACAGACTGAGAATGAGGAGAGAAACAGAAGGTAAGGAATGAATGCTCTGAGATAAACAAAAATCCTTGAAATGATGTGTTTTGTATTTGATAGGAATTAAAACCCACTAGCTCTAGTTTTACTTCTTTCAAGTGCACTATCAGCACTGCAGTGCGAAACTGTAAAACACCAGAATACTGAAATTCTATCATAATGTAAGCATAAAAAAATTGAGTGTTTGGGGGAGCTTTTGTGGTTTTGTACTTAGTTTTGGGATTTTGTTCAGTATGTGTTTTGTGTTTCAGTATCCTGTTCAGTGTCAAAGATGACTCCTGTTTTATCTTGGACAGATGTGCTGGTGTTCAGGCAATGTGTGCAATATTGCTTATGGATAATAGAACATCACAGTTGCAAAAAAGCATATCTATACCACGTTCTGTGTTAATTATATGGTTGTGAATATAATTTAATGTCTAAATGGAATGTATAGGGTTGACTTCAGTCTTCCTCTTCATGAGATTGACTGAAATGCTGAAAAATAATTCACTGGCTTCAACTGAGATCTCTCTGGGGCTTGGTTCTGGTTTTCCACCATTAGAATATTTTTTAATAGACCAGTCTGAGAAAGTTTTCGTTTAGTGTTTTCTGCAGAGAAACCTCCACCATCTAGAAAGTAAATTTGCCTTGTCCATTAATTTCAAGCATAAGCAGTCATTTAGACTTCTGCTAATAGCTAATGTAAGGCTTCCATGATGATGTCCAAGGAAAGGCCTCTTCAGGGTAACTTAGATTAGTTGATAGACAGGCAGCTGATTTTTGTAAGTATTTTCTACTGATGCTTCTAGAGGATCCTTGAGCAGCTTTTCCTCTTTCTCTCTCCTACTGCTTTACAACATCATTTAACTTTATAGTCTGTCAGTGAGTACTGAGCAAGATAATTAGTTGCTATCTCTCTGTTTCCAGTTTGTTTTCCTCAGAGACAAGTTCATCATCTTCCTCTCGCTGAAAATAGATGAGTGGTTTTATTGTCTGATTTAAGGCAGAAAGAAAGATGAATTAAAGCAGTATGTAGTTTTGTACTGTGGGTGAAATAATGTGTTAAAGGCTGCTGTGGTAAAGGCATACCTTTTTTTCCCACACTATGTGAAAGTGTTCTTTGCCTTGCATGCTTTTTATACAGTTTTTTGTCTGATATGTGTGTTTTCCTTTTTATGTGAAAGAGGAATATGTTGGCTGTTAATGGAACTATAAACTGAGAAATCCGTGTTTTGAATGTCCCAAGTTTTTAAATGCTAGCTGTGTCTCTATAAATGAGGCAGTCTTTTGCAGACTTCTGGATGATTATTATTCTGGGGGATGGGAGGGAAAGCCCCAAGGGCAGGTTTGACGTTGCTGTGCTGCAGTGCTGGGTGCTGCTGGACTGGAGCAGTGTCAGGAGTGGGCTGGGTGTCAGCCCAGGAGCACTGACAGCCCACGTGCTCTGATGCTGGACACAAGGTCAGCTACACACTGAGTAGGGTTTTGTTTCTTGCATCTCTGCCTCAAAACCAATCCAATTAAATCCTTCATTTGAAAAATTAAACTAAATAAGAAAAGTAATTTCATTTCTGCTTCTTTGTATTTCCAGCATGCATTGGGTCATTGTTAGCTTAACTTTCAGGATGGTTCTCTGTGCTCTCCAGAATGGAGTTTTTTATCCCTAGATAAAAGCATATATATTCTTATTACTTTCCTCTGTGAAATGATCTCTGTGTAGTTCAGCCTCTCTTTGAAAGCTGGAAGTGTGGTGTGCTCAGCATGTTGAATGTACATTTACTCCTGGGGCTTTCTGCAGTCCCTGATGTGGTTGTTACTTCCTGCCAGGAGCCAAAAAACAGATTAGAAATAAAACAGATTTCTGTTTGATTTCTCTGATTCTACTTAAATTTACATAAGGAAACGAGTAATTGTTGTGTTCAAACGTTTTAAAACTCATTCATTCATTAAAATT
Organism: Daphoenositta chrysoptera; assembly: GCA_013397915.1. NCBI lineage: Eukaryota > Metazoa > Chordata > Aves > Passeriformes > Daphoenositta > Daphoenositta chrysoptera. The sequence continues at coordinate 600,978 of VZRO01008494.1, read as the reverse complement.
TATGTATATTTAAAGATGTAATGCATACTGGTCTATTTTTGCAATAATAAGCTGATAAAATATGTTTTGTTATTAACTGTTTTTATCTCAACCCTGTCATTTTGTCTCTTGTCTATGTAGCTTTTGTTGATCAAGATGATTCTGCTTTGGACAGCTACCCACAAACCATGGGCCTGGTAAGAATAAAAGGTTTTTTATTATATTACTTTTTCAAGTGTGAGAAATATTGTGCCTTTCACTGATTTGGAGAAAGAAATGACACTTAACAAGACAGCAAGCTTATTACTTCTTTTTCTTGTCCGCACAAGTGACAGCTTCTTTAAACTTGACATACAAGTTGCTTATCTTTGTATATAGAGATGGCCTGATTATTTAACTCTCTTCCTTTTATATTCAGTGGTACTTATTTTATAATCATATAGTGTTAGATTGCTGCTGGGGGCTGAGAATTAGTAGAAAAAGCCAAGCCAGAAGCAGTTGCTCTGAATTCAGGTGGTTTAAGTGATGCACTTAGCAGTCAAGAATTGGATCTGTTCTCTGATGGGACATTTATATTCTGACTTGGTGAAAAGAGCAAGGTAAAGTGCTATCAAATTAGAATTCTGCACTAACCCAAAATGCTGAGTAACAGGGTTCAGTAGTATTTCATGGTAATGTGAAACAATGAAAAACAGGAGACAGCAACAGCAAAGACATTAACCTCGAGGATAATACTGTAACTAAATGAAGAAATGAAACAATATTTATTTAAAAAAATAATCACTAAAAATAAAAATTAAATTAAAAAAATTAATGCACTTCATAGTTGTAATTTAATGCCTGAAATTCTCATTCAGAGCAATGCTTTACAGTAAAAGATTTGTTTTCTCTTGTTCTGTTTCCTCTGATAGTTTCTACTGCTTTGATTTTAGAGTCGTTTTCAACATCAATTATTCCACAGTAGGATTTCTGTTACAAACGGTTGCAACTGTACAGTGAATTACAAGTATTGGTCTTAGTGCTTGATATTGTGATGTAGAAATGTGTTATTTTTAATGCTTTAATGTCAAAGACTGTATGTGGTGGGATAAGTGAAACATAAGGAGTCATTCTTCATTTGATCAATACTTCATACAAATCTTTAAGTGCAAAGCTCACTTCAAGCACTGACTGTTCTGAACCTCCTGCAGAGTGACAAGGATCAATATCTTGATGGAAATATCTGTGTTACACAAATCACCACAACAGCTGCCGTGTGTAGGCAATTTCAGCAAATGGGACTTCTACAGAAAAGTAAAAAAAACCTTAATACTTAAAGAGAGCATGAGTTATTTAAAAATGTATTGCGTTTTTAGAACCACAAAGTCAGGGAAAGTAGAATATTAACACTGTAGAGCTTCTCTTTGCTTTGGAGAAGTTTGGCAATTAATTTGCATTATTTATAATTTGGCCCCAGAAATATATTTAGGCCTCTTAATTTCCATTTTTTCTGTTTCACTTTTGTAGTTCAGGAACGACTCTAATGAATTCCAGAAAAATTCACTGTTGGAATCGGATAGCGCTTTCATTGGTGAGTTCATACCTCCCCTTAACCATGCTGTGAGTGTACAGACATGTGGTTTAGTCTAATGCTGTGTCTCTAAAATGATTATTACTGTTTTAAGAGGATCAGTGGTTGTAGCTATGGTGACTGGTTTGAAGTGTTAGGAAGTTATGTCTCCAAATTAAAATGAAATTTTACTGCAATAAATTGATGTAGATGACACCTGAATTTAATGATGCTGCTCAGTTGCCCTTTACCACCTTATGTCTTTTCATGAGAAAGCATCTTTCTCTGCTCTTCATGCTTCTTCTGGGATGTTAATCTTGTCAAGGGGCTTTTTTCGCCATCTTCCCAGCTTTCTATAAGGAAAAGCCAATAATTATTCAGGAAATGTGTTACAATGGTAGCATAGGCAATGCTTTTCTATTGTTCTGCTGCAAATAATATAATTTATTGACAATCACAGCTTACAATTGCAATCTGTCCGCAGTGAAATATAGAAGTCTTAGACAGTCAGCGATTCTTTTCATGGTTATTCTTTTGATTTACAAGCATGCTTGATTTTAAGTATGATTATATGGGTATAAAATAGCAATTCATTCTAAGTTAGTCACTTTTCTGCTGTTCACATATTATTTCATTTCACTTGCAATGTCATACTTACAGACATTTTCACTTATTCATTATCTGAAGTAGAAGATTCTTAGTTTTCTAAAGATTTTTGTATAGACTGCATCATGTAATGCCTCTTTATTCAGCCTTTCTACGCATGGATATAAAAGTGCTGTTTTATTTCCAGTCACTCAAAATAACAAGGCTAGAAAAATCCAGCCAGCTCAGGCCTCTACATGTGCTTTTCCATTAGCAGGCATTACAGTATCTTGAAATTTCTTTTGGTCATTTGCAAGGTTTTTATTCTTTGCTGTAGGGGAGATGCAGTAGAGTCTCGCAGGTACTTTTTAATGAAACAATGTTTCTATAAACTAGTGATTGTTATCTCTGGCTTTGGTTAAGAGCAGAATTTTTCGTTTGAGATGTATTCAAGCCTATTCTGTTAACGTGCAAGTCCTGGAGCACAGGATTGGACCTGGCACTGGGAAGAGCACAGGTGGGGCTTTCAGCCTTGTTCCATGCATTTGGTTCTCTCTGTAGTCTGCAATCCCTCCCTTTTCAGCTTAGGGATTACTGTGTGTTAGCACAGCCCGATGGTGAAAGGATACCTTAGGAGAGCCCATCAGTCCAGGATGGGGCCAAATATCCCATCTGAGCCAGGGATGGGTGAGGTTCCTCACGGAGAGGGACACAAGACACAGGGCAGACACTCAGGACTCTTCCAGCTTCCAGTGACTTGCACCTGATTGCGTTTCATCAATCTTGCTAAGCTGGGCCTTTCACAGGTTGTCTTTCCCGAACTGGAATCAGCATGTTTGAATCCCTGTTTACCCTCAGCTGTATTGTGTGGATAAATATGCAACCTGTGCCTTCTGTGAGCTATGTCCTTTCATCTGCTCTGAGTCTGCCACCTCTGTAATGGGGTGCTCTTGGTTTCATTCACCACATTCATAAGGTTCAGGATATTTATAGTCCTCTCACCCTTTTCCTTCTTCTTCTCATCCAGCTGGTACTTGCAGTTTAGTGAGGTGTTGCAGTTAACCTAGCATATTATTTATTCCCCCCAACTTTTTTTCCCTTTTTTCTCCCCAGATAATTTATGACTGATGAAAACCATGTTCTTCAGTAGTAAGCTGTATGCGTTAACTAAAAATGTGTTATCCTTTGCAATATTTGGGCTTTATAAATAGCTACTAACTTTCTGAATATGAATCTGGTGACTTCCATCCCTGAAATGAAAAATAAAAACTATCGTTATCTGTGGGCTGCCTTCTCTGTGAGTCATGCTGCTCACATTTTCTGAGGGTCTTTTGTGAAATACAGTGGATGTTGTTTGAGAGTGTTTTCCATTTCCTAAGAAGAGTGTAACACTCCCCTCTGTTTTGGTTGAGGCTTCTTTGACATGGGTTTAAAATCAACTCAATTTTGACATCTATTATGTCAGCATTACAAATGAATTTATCTCCTAAGGCTCAGAAATTTGAGGCAGTTAGAAACAACATGGTTTATCAGTTTCTTTTTTTCCTTTTTTTGCCTCACTGAAAACCCTAGAATCCATTAGTGTTACTGCAGTGATTTGAAAGCAACTCTGTGCAGCAAGGTCTGAATGATAGATGCTTACAGGAACAGGTAGCATCTGATACTGATGATACGCTAAAGATACAAATAAATTCTTAAGCTTGTCCTTTGTTGTGACAAATTCACATTGTTAAAACATGTTTTATATTCCGACTAATAGTACTATTTTGAATATAGTAAAGTTCAGCTGGTCTTGTAGCTGGGATTCTGATACATGAATTGTTAGCCTTACACCATTTCAAAATTATGCTTTGATTTTTTTACTTGAAACATTTGTGGTAAGAGCAGGAGTACCTTTGGTGAAACTGGGTTAGAGAAAAGACGAGGAGAATAAAAAATGCATTTTTATGGAAAAAAACAACTGACAATATAAAAGAACTTTAAAAAAAATCTCTTTCTGTTAATCCGAACTTGTCTGATATCAATCAAATTTATTTTTCAAACCTAAGTATCTCAATTTTCAATCAAAATAACTGTTTAATTGTTTAGTTATTACATTTAGAATTTACACACATTTATCTTTTAATATTTTTTTTACTTTGTGTGACATACTGGACTAACCACTTCTCCGAAACTTGACTTCATTGTCACAAAGAGTAGTTGGTGGTAATGGATTCTGTATGGGTTTTGTCGAGCAGAGTCCTTCCTTTTCCTGGGAGGCTCTGTTCCTGAAGATGCCAGAGGGACTGCAGCAGGAAACAGCGCCCACTGTCTGCACCAAGCAGCAGCAAAGCCATGAACCAGCTCCAGGCAGTGGTTACTGGTCCTGGAGGGAAAAAAAAAGTACTTGTTTGAAACAGTTTGTGTTTGAAAGGGTTTCCAGAGTCAGCAAAACAGGGGGAAATAGACAAGTGTGAAGCAGAGACATTACCTTAGGGTTCATGTATACTATAAAAATAGATTAAACTCCCCCCACTGTAATGTGATAAAGTATGATCAAAAAGTGTGGCTCTCTATTTTTGCATTAACAGATTCTAAAATTTTATTACATGAAAAGGCTGAGATATGACCAAGGATGTGTGATTAATGCATAGATTTTGTGTTATGTTCCATGTAACATTGTCAGTCCATGTAATGTTATTATATATTCCATGTAACATATTACCAAAGGTAGTTTGTTACATGATTGTATCTTTTTATGACTCTGATTTTCCAAGTGTTCTCTCTTTTAAGCAGAGGTACTGTGCTCATTTGAGTACTCATTTACTTTAGACAAGATCTGTAATGAATACACTCCTCTGATTCCTGTAGAGTCAAGTACAGTATATTGGCTTGTTTCAAAACATAAACAAGTTTAAACACTCCCTGATATTTTGATTTCTTTGAAAATTATTTCACCTGTTTTTCCAGGTGCTAATGGGGAAACGTTTTCTGCCTTAGAAGTTAATTTATTACCACAGCATCCATCTTCTGCAAGGGAGAGGAGACGGCTAAAGCAGAGAGCTTTGGAGAGTGCTGTACGTATGAGAACTGGCAGATGTAATGTCAGACAGTTCCTGTGCTTCCACAGTGACTCCATGTCATGGCTCCTGAGAGAGCACATGTGTAGCTCTTTGCCCTTTTAAAAAGGATGCTGTTTAACTGAAGGATTTGTGCATTTTTGGATTCCCTGCAGGAGGAGGTTCCCCTAGGCCAGACACTGTTGCTGCAGCCTGACAGCTTCTCTTTGCACTCAGACCTGAGCCTCGACGTTGATCAGGTGAAAGGCAAGAACGAGGAACGATTGCACAGACTGACTGAGCCCCAGCAGAAATCTCCTTCCTTGGGTATGCTCCCTGTAGCAGAGATGATGTAGTGAACACCAAGTAATTACAATTCTTAAAGGAACAAATAATAGTAGGCTTCATGTAGCAGAGCAGTGAGCAGCCGGATCAAACACAGGAGTTATTTATAGAGCTCTGTAGCTGGTACAAAGGCTTCCCCAGCACACCTCAACACAGCTTCTTTAGAGTAAGTTTAGAGGAGGAGAGTAGAGAAGATTCTCATATTCCTGTCTGATCTGCCCCTCGTACTTGTCCTGCCTGCACCCCTGCAGTGTGTCACTGTGGGCAGCAGGATGGGGATATCCAGCTGCACAGCTGACATGGCAGTGGGAAGAAACGAAATGCCTGAGTGATGAATGATGATGAGGTGCCTGTGTGAGCTTATTGGCATTCCTGGGAATCAGATGACTGTGGTCCAACCAGCATGAAGATATGCCAGAGAATTGTGTATGATGAAGTACTTCAGTTTCTAGTTAATTTGATTTTCTAGTGGTTTGTTAATGATCATTCAGTATTTGAGTATGTGAGTATTTGATACTGATACCTCTTTCACTGCACACACACTTGAATTCATTCCATTTTTCTCACATCAGGCACTGGGAGTTGTCTTGGAGCATCTCCAAATGCTGGCTGCCTGATCTAGATCCCTTTTGTGTATGAAGTACCAATCACGGCAACCATTAATGGCCTTTAATTTCTCACATGGATTGTGACCCTGTTCATACACTTTGTGCTAATGACTCTTTCACACTAGTCTGAAATCTCCCTTTTTTTTTGGAGGTAGTTGCTATGCTGTCTAGGCAATTACAGTATCAGTATCCTTTTTATAAACTTAATGAGAGTACAGATGCTGACAGTATTTTTGATTCTGTTGCTATGGGTACTCTTACAAGCACTTCATCTTTTTTTTGTTGTTGTTTTAACCATCTCACTGTGGTTTTAAGTCACTAAAAAAAACCCCTATTCATACTAATTTTCTTTTATAATCTAAACTCTTCACTAATTTTACTTCACCCAGATATTTTTGCTATGTGAACTTCTTTTACTTCCGTATCCTTGTTGTATCTCACCTCTCTCATAATTTCACCTCATATCGTATGCATTACAATTCTTATTTTGCTTGCCTTCTGTTTGTCACAGTCTCCAGAGCTTCAGCGTTTAGACAAATATAATTTTGATATATGTGTGTGTATATATATATACATACATATATATATATTTATATGTCTGTATGTAGCTTGTTCTATGGAGCACATGGGGACCATCACTCATCCTTAGCATTTGTGCCTTTTGGAAAGGGAGCAAGAGATCCTCTTGCTCAGCTGTGGTTGTTCAGGCTGCACTGCTGCGTGACCTCCTGTTCCCTCCTTGTGCTCAGGGATTTTACAGAAAAAATGACTGAAGCCAAGTTGTTTTATTCCTTTTCCCTAACAGTTTGGAAGAACCCTTGTGGAATCCTCTTGCTTTCTGAGCAGCCAGGACTGTAATTTCTCCTCTGCCCTCTGCTGAGAGAAAACATCTCTCAAATGTATAAGGAACTTGGTTATCTTCCCTTGAAATGACCAGAGATGGCAATTCACAGGCTTTGATCAATTCTAAGAGCTGATCTGGTTCAATAAGGAGGCTCTGTCCACAGCAGTTCACTTTCTCCTATGGGACTGGTGTGGGAATCCTAAAAAGGCATCCTAGTATTGTTTTCTTAATTGGAAAATTAGAAAAAAGGAGCTAGGGCTTCTCCTCCATTTTCACGCATCCAAAAAAATTCCCCTCAGTGAATATCTGGGTGATGGAGTCTCTGCAAGCCAGAGATGCCTTCTCTGTCACACAAGGTATGTGTGTGCTCTTGTAAACAAGAGCAGAGTCAGATACAGAAGAGGGAATTCTCAGAGATTTGGGCACATGGGATGTGGTGCCATTGCTGTTTTGCAGGAATGCAGATACCATTCAATTTCTGAACCAAGATTTCATGCTAAGGAAAAGCTTTCCTTACCCTCAGCCTCCACATACAAACTGGATTATCAAGAGTCTTGATATGTGTCCCAATTAAGGACAGTATTTTATGGAGTGTGCAAAGTGTTGGAATTCATGATAAAGTTCTGCAGTGCAGCTGATCTGCTGTGCTTTCTAAAAGCAGCACCAAGTGAGTCTGATCCAGTGATGTGCACTGTGATCTTATCTCGGGCAGAACAGATGATCTTGCCTCTGACATTTGCAAGATCTAAAGGCTTTGCTTTAAAGGCAGTAGTTAAGCAGGGGAAATGCAGCCCTCCGGCCTGGACATTCACAGTTTGTTTGTCTTTAAGCAAACTCATTTTCATTGTTGCTAAATATCATCTCTTAAAGCAGCAAACAGAAAATTAATTTTCTTTAGGCATCGCTTTTCCTGCTATGTGCTGCTAACCCCACTATAACCTACATACACAAAGAACGGTGGGTTCCAACCCACAGGAGTTCATCTGGCCCGGGACTGAGGAGACAAAGAGGTTCACTCTGCCAGCTTCAGGCACAGGAGATGACAGGCCCTGGAGAGAGGGAGGTCTGCTCTCACTTCCAGTGTTACAGACAAGTTTTAGCCAGACTGGGAAGGCTTGGAGGATGATCAGATCACTGTCTGTGTGATGTGACAGAACTACTGATTTGTGCCAAGTTTTTCTGGAACAAAAAGTATTCAGCATTTTGTTTCAGAACCTGCAATCCCACCTAACACACAAAGAGGAAAACTGAGCCCTTGCTCCCAGTCTATGTGTGGTTGTGCACTTCCTGTCCTTCCCTTCACCCCTGCACACCTGGCTGCTGCTTCTCCAGGCCTTGGGCTCTCACACCCATGTTTAAACCATTAACTTTCAGTTTTTAATGAGAATCTTCAGAGAAGCTTTGGTTTAAATTCTCATTTTAAAAAGTCATAGTTTTTCCAGAAGAAAAACCTAAAATTTGTAAAAATCATCCAAATACTTAAATTACATGACACTTATTAATTGCTTAGGTGAATTATTTCATCACGAAACAGTATACAATTCTGTTTTGCTTGAATTAGGATGTTTCTGCAAAAATGTTGATTTTTTTTTCCTAATCTAGAGTCTTTAAACATTTTTCTGCCCATCTTAAATACCAAGAAACCAGAACCTCTTCATTGATGTGACTCAGTTTTAAGAGGAAAACATTGCAATTTTCTGTCATAGATAGCTGAGGTTTGCACAATTTTTTTGATCTGTGTAAAATTTAAATGTTGTGAGGCCAAAAAATGAATGGCACAGAGAAATGTATACATTGATATCCCTTTCTATAAAGTAAAATTTTATGTTGTTTGATAATCAACACTAAGAACTATTTGTTTAAGGTATTAGATATATGTCAGATTGCTGAGAGAATTGAAACGAGTAGTAGTAGAGTTCAGAGTGATAATGACCCCAAGTTCAAAGGCAAGGCAGTTCTGGTTTTTGTTTGGTGGGGTTTTGTAGCTGGAAGATCCCAACTTAGCCAGTTTCAGCATGACACTGCGTTGGGGTTTTGAGCTGTAGCTGGGCTGTGATGCACAGCCTCACCTGCATTTGCACTGTTAAACCAAGGTAAAACAATTCTTCCTCAGCAGGAGACTGCTTATACAAGTGTTCAGACACTGTAATTGAATGGCCTTATTTTTGCATGCATTTTAATGCATATATGCACTGACAGATTTGACTTCTCCCTGAATGGAAGCTTTTTGGAAAGCAAGAACGCTCTGCCGAGTCCACCCACCTTTGCCTGTATCCCCTCGCTGAGCTGGTGGCGGGGAGCTCCTGGGGCCCAGTTCCCCACAACAGCAGCAAACGCGTGCTAAGTAGAAACAAATGTCATTTAAAAGCATCATTGATGCACTCAGTGCAGCCGAGCCTGCCCAGTGCTGTGACGGGAAGAGCTCGTGTCCCCTCTCACCCGAGCGTGTCTCTCCTCCGCCCTCAGGTGATGACATTTCCCTGGGGGACGTGGATGACCTCCTGAGGCGCGCTCAGTCCCACGCCGGCAGACGCCCCGGCTCCGCCGACACCGAGGCCACGGAGCCCTGGCTGCGCCCGGGCACGTCGGGCGCGCTGCGGCGGCTGCTGGCGGAGCGGCCGGGCTCCGCTCAGCGCTCCCCGGAGCCGCCGCTGCCGCTGCGCTGGCAGGGCCTCTCCACCGCGCACGGCTGAGGCGGGGACAGTTCTCCTCCGCGTGCGGAGCGTGGAGCTGCGTGTGAAAGGTAAAACAGCAATAACAAAGGATCAGACGCTGCAGTGGCACGGAGATGTAGCACAGCGATGTTTTCTATTCCATGACGTGCGAAATGGAGGAAGAGCTTGGCAGCTTTTGCACTTTTTATACAACTTAAGTTTCAGCCTCAGAAACAGAGTGTGGTGTGTGTGAATTTGATATTAAATAAAAAATGTTTTTTAGCTTTATAGTCAAACTCCAAATCTGTCTGGCATTAGAGTAGCCCAACAGCAGAAGGGCATTAGGTTTTTACCCAATGAGTGAATAACTTGAAGAAGGACACTTACTTTTCATACAGGATAAATGCTATCCTGCATGAAAGTGCAGCTAACTCTTCCATGGGGAAAAAAAATTACTATTAGCAATGTGTCTTACATTCCCTAACTTGTCATGTGATAAAAATACAGATATTGTTGAATATATTTATGTTTCTGATTGAAGAGTTAATAAAGTATTTTGTTACTAAAATAATTTTTGTTACAAAAACTCTGAAAGCCGATTTCAATTTTCTTACTATTTGCTTCAGCTTTCATTTACTCATGAACAAACTCGAGTGTTAAAACTGTCTGCAAAGAAACAAAAATACATGGAAAATCTGTTGATTAAGAGCACAGAGCTTTAGCAAGAAGGACGTGTGGATGGAAGCAAGATTTTAGGAGTGTAGTGAACTACATGATCAAGGTGAAGCCAGGGTAATGCTGCAACTTTCCTCTTCATTGGGAAATTCCCACCCAGAGGCCTAAACATGATCAACAGGGGAAAAAAAAAGATCCCAGCAAACCACTGATGAAAACAAGAAGTTTTTACAAAGGTCTTTTATTTTTACTAAAATGCCATCTTCAAGCTTTTGTAAACCTGGTTGAAGGCTACAGCAGTTCCTCGATCATGGCAGGCAATGTTTGCTGACAGATGTACTTCAAACCTGGGTGGGGTTCAGCTTCTTCATGGGCTTAGCACATTCCTACCCAGAGAGGATTTGCCAAATAACTCTTACCCTGAATTTCTGGCTCAGCAGTGAGAAGGTTCATCAGTGTGGCTAAGACAGCACTGGCCACTCAAGCAGGGGCATTGGTGTAATCCCCGGCTGGGCTGGAGCAGGTACTGCAGCCTGCAGGGCTGCTTCAGTCTGGACTTAGCAGTTTTAAAGCAGCTGAGATGAAAATGCTTTACAGTAATACACTTACCACCCTCTCATGCCAAATCTCACCTCATGACTTTTATACTTTTGTCACCTGCCCTGATGGCTCTCTCCAGTTGCTTCACAAGTTGAACCTTGTCACACACTCACTGTACTAACTCCAGGCTAGAGCATGAGTTTCTCTTCTGCCTCATCTAACTGCCTACAGTTTTAATTAATTATTCTTTATTCCCTTTATTTTACTTGGAGTTTTATCGCTGACAGAAGCATGAAGCATTGCCCTAAAAAGCCACCCTAATTTCACTGCAGTAAGTTTTGTAAATGCCACAGACCAGCACAGGCTGGCACCCTTTACTCCAGTTCATGGCCAGGCAGGGCATGGCACAGCCCCTCTGTGCTGTGGCCTGCAACCACTGAAAGGACTTTACCCTCGCTGCTCAGCAGCCCTTGGCACCACGAATTCCATTCTTCCCTACAGTCACCTTCCCTTGGGCACTGAGGCTGCTGCTCTGGGTCCTTTGCATCTTCCCTTTCCAGATCTTTCCTTCAGCTTTCTCTGCCTCTCCAAAGTCCAGCTTTTGGCAGGGCCCTTCTGCCTAACTTTTTAAAACTTTTTATCATGACAGCCTCACCTGCAAAATAAATGTATCTGCAGTCCACAGCCCTGATGGATATTGAGATGACTAAACCAGAACTTATTTCCTGCCCCTGACCCCCAATTTTGGTAATTATCATGTGAGTGTTATGAGAGCTGCACGTTGAACACGACACCCAGAGTACACCTGGTGCTGCCCTGGCATTGCAAGAACTAAAGAGAGGCACAGAAAAGAGTTGTAACACCAAGTTCAGTTCTGAATGAACCAAAATGTAACAGCTATTGGGCCTTTTCTACATGAGCAATAAATAAGGCATGAGAAGGCCAAGCTGTAAAAGAAAAATTACTAAAAAGGAAAGTGTTACACAACAAGACAATGAAGCAGTGTAGTTTAAAACCAAAACGAGCCCCACAACCCCACCTGCCCAAGTTTTTAGATAATTCACTGTACTCACTGTTCTGTCCTGAACACAGATGATTAGAAAGCCATTGGGCAGACACACAAGGAACAGTGGCTGTTGAAATAATGCTCAGGGCAGCAGTGTCAGCAACACCCTGGTAATGGTCTCAGAACAGTTTGCTAAAGCCATGGGGGAGAGTGACAATGAATAAGGACGGGATACATTATGCTCACTCTAAAAACTATTACTGATCACTATCAAACAGACAAAGAAAGATCTCAGGTCTGTCCTAGTACAGCAGTTTAAGATTTCAACAAACTGAAAAAGTAAAATACAGCCCAAGAGGAAAGGCTACAATTAATTAAAATAACCTCAATTCTCCCCCTTCTGACACTGGCAATTGCTATTTGCTTTTGCTCCACCCCAATTAACTTTGTGAGCAAACTCAGAATCACAGGTCATAGCATTTTAATTCCCTTTTCTGGCTTTTCCACAGCTATTTCACTGAACTGCTTATGCTTATTTCTGGAGCCTGCTGTGAATGTCTATTGCAGATTCATTGCCCTGGAAGAGAGAGGAGTCTCCTTCACACACCTTCTTGGTCTTCACAGTTTCCCCGTGCCAGTCAGGAGTTTTGTGGGAACACACTGAAGAACAATCCAATTCCACTTTTACTTACGAAATCGAAGATGCTGACACAGCTGAGCTGGCTGTGTTCCAAGTCAGAGAACTGCAATCCCAGCCCCTCCCTTCCCCCTTTCTCCATCAGATGTTGGGTGTTTGTATTTTAATCCCCAGAGAGCAAAGTGCAGTACTTGGGTTTCTATCTGTGCAGCACTACAGGGTTCATCTGACCACTTCATGTAGCACTTTTGCTCTCCTCCAGCCCCATCCACCTTTTTTTTTAATTCACCACTCTTTCTCCCCCTGTATTTATCTCGTAACAGTGAGAAGAGGCATCCCAGTCAACCAAAGGGCACCCACCTTTCTGCTCCCGGGGTCTGGGGTTTGCTCCTTTGAAACAAAAGCCTGCGAGGCAAAGCAAACTGTAAAACAAGTAGCTGTGGATTAGACTGGTTTTGATTGCACTGATGAAAGAGTTCAAAAACTTTATTGACCTATAACCTGATTAGAATATGCCAGATGAGAACCAAATATTGTACAGAAAGTTGTACAGAATTTTTTTTACATAGAAAACTTTACATATCTGTACCATATACATTTTGTCCATCTGAAAAAAATTTCTACATCCATTGTAATACAGAATGCTTGACAATCTCGTCTGTTAACCATCAGAGCACAATTCACAGTATGAATACATTTCCAATAAATTTAACCATCCCCAAACCATGCCAGATTTGTTACTTGAATATATCCAACATTAAATTCTGTACATAAGAGTGAAATCTACATCAAACAAAAAACATCTGACAGCAGACACAACCTAGACTTGTTTGCAGTGATTCAAGTTCCAGTCCTTGAAGGATCATCATTTCAATGGCTCGTTATATTTAAAAGCCCTAAAACAAGTATATTACAGGTAGTTATGTCAGTCGTGATATTTCTACCGCTGTTTTTGACAAAAGTCGGCAACAATAACTTCTGGGCTACAATGAAACAAAACAAAACAAAAATAA
>VZRO01008494.1:540937-587449 GCA_013397915.1 Daphoenositta chrysoptera | reverse complement strand
AAAAAATCACAACCCAAAAAAAGAAACCCAAACTTCTAGTGCATTTGGTAAACAAGGAAGAGTTATGGGCTTTCAACAAATCAGTAACACAGAAATAAAATAATTCAGGAAGAACTGTATAGTGTTAAAGAGTTTATATTACAGACCTGCATCTCTGTACATTTTCACAGAAGGATGATTACCAATGTCTCAGACAGCCTGAGTGTGCAAAAAACTTAGAATATCAGACATAGTTGCTAAATATTTTTTTCCATGAACAATAATCTCCATTTTCTTTTCACTATAAACATTTTATCCTTCAAAATACAGCTCTCCTGAGTTGTACTTCTCGCAGAAGCTCAAACCTTTACATATATATGTTTCTTTGGGTACGTTTTACTTTCACACCTGCCATAAACATCTGTTGCTATACTGCTGTCTAGGACAGTAAAGGACACTGCAGCCCGTGCTGACAAGGGGACTGTGCTAAAAACTGGCTCTGTGCTCAGCACGAGCCAGGCAAGAGAAACCGATGAGAGAGAATCCGCCAGGAGAGAGAGGGACTGGAGTGCTGCAAGCCTTAATTACAGTTGTAAGCGTCTGTACCGTTAACCCTTGGATACACGTTGCCAGAGAAAGAAATCATTTATATGGATATCCAGACAGAATGGCCCAGCTACCTGGTCCTTTTATTTAGCTGAGGAATAGAAACTTTGAAACAGAGCGTCACTATCTGCTAATGCTTGCTTATTCCAGACTCTTGTTCTGGTGGTTGGGATATCTGGAAAACCACACCAATCCGCAGGAAAAACCTTCGCAAAACAGCTCGAAGCTCAGGGATCAGGTCAAACTGCATGATTTCACACAACAAAGGATAGTAGAACGAGGCATGGGCCTTGAACTGAGGAGAAAACAAACAAGAAATTACTCTATTATACATCAGTACACCTCAGAAAGCACACTGCAAAAAAAAGAATTTTAAATACTCTCCCAAATGAGGGTGAGAAACCCACAAAGTGACAAGCAGAAACATCTTTACAACTGAAGTTAGCAGTGCCAGAATAAGGCTAAGGAAGCTGCCATGTACTCTGATAGATGCTCACCAGCTACACAAAGCTCCTTACTAATGCTTATTCCCCAAGAGGAAATATTTTTCTATTATGAGTTTTTTCTTGCAGTTGGCCTTTTTCACTTTTTATTTCAGCCAAGTCTTCTTAGAAACAGAGGGAGATCTAAACAGGGATTTATTTACTGCAGAACTGCTCTGGAGAAGGTCAAGGTGTACATGTACCTGCAGCACTGGCGGCAGAAACAAGAGCTAAATGTTTGAATAAAATATCATCACTAATTCTCTTCCTCAGCAGGAGAGGGGTAAAAATAATTTAACACACAACTTCTAAAGGATTCCAGCATCTTTAAACTTCTCTGACACGTTTTATTTTATCACTCACTGCACCTTCACACTGAATTATTAGTGCCAGTATCTGTCAAGTGCATTTTGAATGTACATTCCCTCAACACAAGAGTGTCTACAGAGCAGCAGGAGCTTTTAAAGTCAAGTCTGTAACTGTGTGTAACAAACCGGTCTGGAACTGCTTCTTACCTGTACATGTCATCTGAAACATCATTCCAAACACTTACTTACCCTTTCATCACTTATCTTCAGGACTTTAGTCAAAAATAAGAGTAAAAGGTTAGTCCAGGCTTCCCGATGACTTTCTGATGTAAGAGTGAGGAAATAGCTCAGAGCCTCGCTGCAGACACTGGAGACAAAAGACAGAAAAAAATAGTAACTGACATTTCTTTCTGAGCTCTACTGCAGAGAGAGAGCTTAGGCTTTGCAACTTCTGGCAGTCTACAGCTCTGGTGTAGAATAGCATTGTTTTATGAAAGCTGCTCTAAGCTTGATTAATGATAGAAAGCAGTGACTTTGTTAAACTCAACCCCAAAGTCCTAGGATTTCAGTAATAAATCAGCTGATCAAATGTGATTATGCTGTTTGTGCATGTATTTGAAATGTATTGAGTGCTCTGTAAGAGGTATGTGACAAAATGCTAAGTGCACTTTAGGAACATCTCATGTTGACGTAACCAGGCAGTTTACAGCTCTGCTTCCTAGTCTGTGAACCCTAAAGTCTTCGTCTTAAGTGTTGCTATTGAGGTTTAAAGCCCTCCCTTATTCCAACAGTTGCTTGAAAAACTTTGTAAACAAAAAACATTCAGATGAATAACCAAATAGCCAAAAGCCTCTGTATGTTCACAAGGCTGTTCAAGCCCAGTGTCCATTTCTGCAGATGGGAACAAATAGTGCCAGTTCCCTAAAATACCTGAGGTTAATAAAAGAAAAATCAGGGCTTAGGTGATAGTTGCCTTCCTTTTTAAAGAGGAGCTATAACAATCCCCCACATGACACAAAAAAAGGTGACAAAACCTTTGTTCTCTCTGCAAGACATGCAATGAGAACAAAAAGGAGAGACAGCATCAGCAGCTGGAGGCGCAGCACTCCCTAAAGAGAACATAAAACTCTTACTGTAAGCTGAGACCACCACCACATGCATTAGCTCTAGAAGCTTACTGCAAACAGAGGTCTGTAATTTCAAACAAAAAAACCCCTTCTTAACACCAGAAATAACAGGACCAGGTTGAGCTCCACGGGCCTTACTTGAGCAGCCTTTGCTGGACCTCCTGCCAGGCGCTGGTGCGGCTCTCGTCCGTGTACATGCGGAACAGGATGCGCAGCCCGCAGGCCAGGCTGCTCGTCTCCTGCTTCAGCAGGTTGGGCTTCGATTTCCCCTTGAAACCTACAGGATTCCAAGTATCCATTTAGATTTTTCGTTCAGCTGACATTCTTTCTTACAGTCCCCCACTTCTCTTTCTGCACACAGGCAGAAGAACCACCTAAGGCAATTAATTTCTCGTAACATTTAGTATAATGAAAGATTGCTAAAAATTAACCTATTTATATGTGCCATGATTGTGTTTGGCACCCATTTTTAATATCAACTTCCAAGTGGCTGTGAAACCCGTGTTTGTGCCTGCAGCTTTCAAGCATGGGACTCACACTTGCAGCCCAGAATCAGCTTGGCAGCTGTACCTCAGTGATACCCTAAATTTTAGCAAACGAGGCATATTTGCACCTGCAGAGATGAGGTCCCCTCCCTTTAGGAATCCTACA
This sequence comes from Daphoenositta chrysoptera, assembly GCA_013397915.1. Classification (NCBI taxonomy): domain Eukaryota; kingdom Metazoa; phylum Chordata; class Aves; order Passeriformes; genus Daphoenositta; species Daphoenositta chrysoptera. Next base: position 584,296 of record VZRO01008494.1, on the reverse strand, counting down.
GTTATAAAGCTAAAGCTTCAACTTTTACATTCAGCATCAAAGTAGTTTTCACCTATTTTTGGGTCAATTCACACTGCCACAAAGTATTTCTCCAAGGGGACTGACTCACCTGCTTTCCAGAGAGCAGTTCTTTGTTCATTGTTTGAATTAAATGCTTTAGCAAATCTGTGAGATTCCAGTAGACAATCGAGAAGTTTGAAAAGCTGCTGTGATGTTAGGAAACGATACATCCCTTGATCCTGTGTATCCACATGGACATCAAAGTCTACTGCATCTCTCTATTACAAAAAAAGGCAAAGGAAAAACAAGATATTTGAAGTAAGAATTCACAACTGTCTTCAGCAAGCTCCTGTGGTAATTCCATCCTACCCTGTTTACACCTGTACTTGTACTTAACCGTAACACTGTATTAAAGGTTGTATCCACATCCCAGTTACATAAATCCCTTTGAACAATACATGGTTTAATCTCTACAGTGCTGCCCTGGCACAGCAAATGCAATTTAATGGAAATTGTATAATTGTAAAACAACTCAACAGTCCAATGAAAATTCTCAAACGCATGTAAAAATTTTAAATTAGCAGATGTTATGGGAGTTTAAGAAACTTTATGTTAAAACCTCTGGAGAAAAAGGTGTTAAAAAGAGAAATATGTTATCAGTTCCACTTACTTGTGCTGCTGCTAGATTCTCTGCGTCCTCTTTTTTGCTAGTTGCTGGGAAAAACACAATGTTGTCGATCGTCTGAATGAGTTCCAGCTGTACAACACACTTGATCAAAAGAGCAGCAAATAACTTCTGTTCTGGAAATTCTTTAAAGGAAAGAAAATTACTTGTTAACTAAAAAACTTTTCTGAGCTACTTTGAGGGCAAGTGGAAGAACAGTTTAACTTCAAGCACATGTGTAAACCAAACCTGGCTTCCACCTGTCTGAATTACTAACACTAGGACAGATCACCATGTTACCACCTGGAACATCTTAAAAAACTGTTTCCTGAAGTTGTCTGTGATACATTGGATCAGCCTGGTTCAATGTTACCTAAAAACCACCAAAATGAATGACTTGGACCTTCAGTGCAATAGCAAGAGGCAGAAGCTGAGGCTGTTCCCAGGCAGGAGGCTTAGAGCATTGGCATCACTGCTTGTTTGCAGCTGTGGCAAGTACTAATGTCACCATATGACCATTTTAAGCACCAACACGTAACTGCACAAGGCTCTTAAATAAGGGTTTGATATACTCTCTTCAAATCATAGACAGAATCCTTTCTCAGCTACTGCTTCTGTTGCATTTTGCACTGAAAAATCTCTGCTCCTAAGGAAAAAAAACCCACAGCATTGTAAGGAGACTACTATTTTTAATATTTTGCTTTGGGTAAAAAGCCTAGAAGCTTGCAGCTGAACACTTTGATTTTTAAAACACAAGCCAAAAATGTGGACCCACAGGAGTCCAAGAGAATTCTGTTGTACTGCATGAAGACAAAATATTTAAAAGAAGTGATTTCTTCACATCATGTTTCTGAAGTCATAGCTGGGGCTACAACTAATATATCACACATCTACTAAATTCGACTCTTAGCAGATGTCAAATGCCAAACCACTGCAGAGCACGCACTTGCTGCTGGCCTGGCTTTACTCGTCTCTTCAGCCACCGTGGCCGCTGTGCTGGGTTGATACGGGCGTCCATCCGAAGATCGAGGCTGAATGGAGTCATGGATATCTACTGACTTCTGGGAGATTGTATCCTGAAAAGAAAGCAAAAAAAATTAAGAAATTAACTTATAGAAACCACCTGCAACCTAACTGGTAACAGTGCTGTGCTCTTCAGAGCTCAAGACATTTGCTGGTTCATTATTGCACCTTCATTCACTTCTAGTCATATTTGCTATGAGCATTCATGAAAGATGTACCAAACAGATGAGCTACTAAGAAACAACTGAAAATTTATCAAGTAACAAATACTTAAGTACAGAGAAAAGTCGATGAGCAGCATTTTTCAGATAGGTTTTTGTATTCCCTCCAAGCACTTCTTCTGTCAGCCAAGAGTTACTATGGCTTTTATCAGATCAAGAGTAGGAGGTTTGCTGCAAGGTTCCTGTAAAGAACATCTCAGCTTCTCATATCACCAGATAACCAAGGTTTTCACCTCTACTAAGTAAAAATATATATTTTAATAGGTATCATGTCTACAGATAGCAAAACACTTCATCATATTTGAGCTACCTAAAGAAAAATTAGATGAAAATATCCAACGCCTGCAAAGATTCTATCCTACTAAAGGAGAAAGCCAAAATATTTTTCCTTTAGTATAATTTATTACACAAGTTCTGTTAATTTTCAAGTAGCAAAATATTTTTTTACACTGAAGACAAAAATAGTTTTTAAAAACATTCATGTTAAACTATTTCAAAGGGAAAAGATCTGTCAATTTACTCAAGACTTCAAATTTATTTCCATTTATGCATGCTACTATATTTGACATAAATGGACAAAAATATAGCCAACATATATATATATATATTAATGAGTCATAATACAGCATGAAGGTACAATACCCATATAATAAGAACTGGCCATCACAAACATTTACTTTCTGTTTTAACTGAATCACATTAACACTCCTTAAAGATAAATGGAGGGAATCAGTCTCTTAGTAAAGCTCACTTGGGACCATTATCCTTGAGCAACTGTTATCAAGTGCTTCATTAATCTATAAAAAACTTCATGCAGCAATCTTGTGAGAATGTCCAAAAGCTAAACTCATTCTCATCAGTAGCAAAGTAGCTACAGCACTGTCACTTGAAGGCAAATCCATACTTCACATCAGTTTATTCAATCAATGCTAAGAAATCTGATGGTTGTATCAATTTTCTTTCTTAAATAGATGTTTAAGATATTGCAAGAGAAGATTTGGAGAAAAAAAGAAGAAAAAGTCAATCTAACAGTCAAACCATCCCTCTTTAGCAGTTTCTCTTCTTGCCAATACATCAAAATCAAAGAAAAACCATGACCTAAACCAGAAAAACAACTCAAAGCCCAAATACAGTATTAGAGAAACCTACCAAACACAGGACATTACCTAAAACAAACACAGATAACTACCTACAGCCAATTTCTGGAAGTCAACTTTGCTGCAAATACATACTTCTGTATCAATTAATTCCTTGCCATTTTTAAACATTAAATAGCACTTGCTGGAAAAAAAATTCAAGCAAATCAAAATTGAAAAATGTATTTAAACCAAGTATACTTTTCACCTATTCTACATCACAACACATTTGTACCAAGCTCTTGCAATCTTAAATTATTTTTTTATTTCAGCAGCTTACCAGTTTTTCTTTTGCATCAGAGGGAGAGCCAGAGCAAAACTCCCCACCAACTGGTCGCCAAGTCAGCAGCCTTGAAAACACAAAACCAGTCCCAAATTTACCAAGTTTGAAATATAAATCAGAACCAACACTCTAAAAAGTCCCCTTCAAAATGGTGTCGTTTTTTTACATTAACTTCAATTTTAAGTACACTTTATTCTTTCACACATATTTAAACATGTAAGAACTGTGTTTTTTGAACTTTGACATTTCTGCCAACTACCTAGGATGGACATGTGGACTATGTGGAGGTGGATTAATTTTTCTCAGAAATACTGGATTTGTTTTAAGGCAGTGCTTTAGTGCCATTGGTGGGCCTCTTCTCAGATAGTACTTCTCCAAAAATCCGAAACCTTAAAACTTCTGCTTAAATCTAAAACATGTTACATTCTGAGGGTTGTTGGGGTTTTTTCTGCTTATCTTCTATACAGTATTTCAGTTTTTAACACTTTATCATTTACAATACACTACAATACACTGCCTTAAGCTTTACCTAGAATAAGGAATTGTGGTGGTTTAGTTCACTTATTTGTTTTTGTGAGATATGAAGTAGGAGAAAAATACAAAGCAGGCTCAGGAATGAATCTACTCCAGAAAAAATCACCTGAACATTTGGAGATGTTTTGCATTCTCTCTCAGGGGTATGTTCCAGCATTATGTTTCTACTTCCACTTAAGATTCAACACTTCCACTCAGGATTCATTGCTGTTATGAGGTATCAAGTCACTGACAATACTTCTGATCTCTTCCCTGCTGATTTCCTATACGGCACTGCTGTCTTGAGGATCTTAACCTTAGCACTAAAAAATTTCTACACTAATTGTAACTTACTGAGACTGACTGTGCCTGCCAAGAATTGAGGGAAACTGGATTAAATAACCTAAGCTGTCCCATCACTTCTTCTTCTATCCAATCTACTGCTACAAAGTAAGATTGAAGTTACTTGTCATTGTCATGATCTCAAACTCTTTAGTCTCAATCCGTGTGAGGTAACAGATACTGGACATCTGTGCCTGCATATCCTAAGGGAGAGCTTTCCCCACCAAGGTAAGCATCCTAAATGAATATACCACTGATCTCCAGAAAACTAAATAATGGGTAACTAAAAAGACAAATTAGAGATAAGAAAAGATAAAATCTTGAGGCATGTAACAAGGCAACAAATAAAGGAGAAGAGAGAACTGAACTGATTCTTGAAAGCTGCAAGGACACAAATTGAGGTATTGGAATTATGAGCCATTATGAGACAGTGGAGGCCAGACCATCATAATTTGTGCAAGGAACCAATTCTAACTCTTGAATTTTTGGAGGACAAGATGGCACTCACACTGTATTTCTGAGCACCAGGCTTTTTTCCAGTGATTCATAATGCCAGGACAAGAGGTAATGGCACAAAGAAACACAGGAGGTTCCATATGAGCATTAGGAAACACTTTTTTACTGTGAGGGTGATCAAGCACAGGCAGAGGTTGCCCAGAAAGGCTGTGGAGCTTCCCTCTTTGGAGATACTCCAAAGTCAGGACATGATCCTGGGAAAACTGCTCTGGGTATTCATGCCTAAGCACAGGGACCACAAAACTTCCAGAGCCCTTTCCAACTTTAGCCATTCTGTACCAGTATCTTCAGCTATCAGTGATCTGTAGATGCTTGGCAGCAGTCTGGTTTGTAGTTTTCTAGCAAGTGATCCTTGCAGAAATTGGTAGCTGAGTAAATATTATAGTACATTTTCCAAACAAGGAAATACCATCACCTCTCTTTGCAAAAACAGTAACTTGCCAAGAACCAGCAGAGGCTGATACTGCCATTAAGAACTCCTGCAGCCAATGTTGCAGCTCTTAAATTACAGAAGTTAGTTTCACAACACCTGGAAGATGTTTTATATGAATACTAAAAAAGAACACATGTAACCCTGCCTGATCAGACTAATGAGAACTTCTGCCAGAAGATAATTTTCACTCCAGAGATTTGTAACTTCTGACTATTTGAAGACAATTGGCAATAAAGCACTTGCCCATAAAGTTTTCATATACCACTGTGTCATTTGTCTGTCTTCATTTCAACATTAACTATTGTGTTATTTACAGGCATGGAAAAACAGGTAAAAAGATCATTTGCCTTCTCTAAGCACTGAGGCAGCCTCCCCAACAAGCTGAGTATTAAAACTGCATTGTCAAAAAAGAAAATAATAAGAAACTAAGAATGGGAGGGTAGGAAAAGCTCCACTGCAAAAATAAGGCTAACAGAGGGACTAGGAAATAAAAATATGAAATGTCAGCCAAACCAGGAGTCTCAGAAAAAGAACCAGATCCCATAAAAAGAGAGGAAAAAAGAAGCATCCTCCCAGGACTCAGAAAGAGAAGGGAAAAAAAATGAGTACCCTCACATAAAATCAAAATAAGACTGCAAAAGCTGGGAACTTCCCAGAAATTTAAGAAGGAATAATATAATGAAGTTCTCAAAAGACAGTATAGAAAGATTAAAAGAGAAAGAAAGAGAAAGATTAAGGAAGGAGCCAGATACTCTCCTAGGAAAAATAACCCATATGAGAAACAGAAGTGCCTCAATATCAAAGTGAATAATGCACGTATTTCAAATTAGATATAACTAAAGGCAACAGGAATATTTTGAGTATGTCTAAATGTTAAGATATCCAAAATGCTGCTCCAAAAAGATTTCTAATATTCAACTGTAAGAATACCCAGAAACCTAAGTTTTGATCATATGCTGAAACCAAAGCAAATGTTTTGCTAGTGAATATTAACTTCAAAATCTTTCCAAGTACAGGTCGTAAGTAAGTTAGGGTTAATTCAGCTGAACTTTTAAATCCAGAGATTTGAGTTCCAATTTTATTTGTGGCAGTTACCAAAACGCAGAGGAAGTATCTTGCTAGCTCCCAAATATTTCACCCTCATTTTATAATTATTTTTTGATGGAATTAATTTATACCTAGTTATATAAAACAATAGGTGAGATAGTGACAGATTTTATCTTTTAATGAATGAATGAAACTCTCCTACAGTGCTATCTGATATACAACTCTAAAATTAAGGAAAGACTAACATGCAGAAGGTTCTTTTTCCTTTAGTTTTCTTCAGGCCTAAAGTAGGTCCCAGAAGCAAACAACATGAACTGGATGACAGACACAGGACAAGTAATAGTACAGCAGTTCACCATGACGACTATCAGATTGGAAAACAAGCAGTGTTTCATCTCAGTGTTTGTTGGTAGTGCAGGGCAAAAACCCCTCACACCTTTGGTATAATGCCGTGATTTCTTGTTACTCTGCTCTAGGATGTATAAAACAAAGCACTCGGAATGGCACGGCATTCCTCCAGGAAACCTCACACCGAGTTATTACATGAAGGGAAAGAGTTACCAAATATCCAAGATCATTTTCACAAAAATATTAAGATTCATATAAACATATGATGGAAATTGACTATCAACCACAGAGACTTAAATATGTAGGACTGTTGTAGTATTTTAGTATTTTGTGGAAAAAGCTTCAAATGTAATTATAAATAGCAAAGCCTGCATCTTCTATTACAAAAGAGAAAATAACAAAAAAAATCAGATAGTACTTCTCCAAAAATCCAAAACCTTAAAACTGAATCATGTTACATTCTGAGGGTTGTTGGGGTTTTTTCTGCTTATCTTCTATACAGTATTTCAGTTTTTAACACTTTATAATTTACAATACAATACCTAATCTATCATTATGTTTCAAGTAAGTCTGTTTCTCTTTAGTACACACGTAACAGCTTTTTGTTCACCCCACCTATGAGATACCTAAGAGTTTGAAATGCGTAAATTGTATAGTTAAACTATTTTACTAAGTATAAATATTAACAGTTGTCTTACGCATGAGGGATTGTAGTTTTGAAAATATCCAGCATGCAAGTGCAAGTTTTATCCCAGATTTCTAGGGTAAACTTTTCACCATTAAGGATGACAACATTCTCCAAACAGTTTGTACCAGATCGTGCCAGTTGTTCATTGTCTGTAAAAGACCAACAGTGTATTTGTTTATTCACATTCAACAGAGTAAAATGTTATCATTGTTTTAACGTAATTTGTACAGTTCCTACCTTGCTGCACACACCAGTACAGCTGTGCAAATATATCATCCAAAAGAACATCACTAAGTACTTCTAAATACTGTGTAAATACATCACATATTGCATAAAGTGCATGGTTACAAGTAGTTGTCATCCATTCAGCTTTCTAGGAGTCAAAAAAAAAGAAGAGTTACAACCTTAAAGTGAAACTTTAGGATACACATAGAGAGAAACATTTGTATTTACTCAATTTGCTTTACAGTAACATGAAATTAATTTCTGTATCTCAAAACCTCAAAATTTGGAGCCTCAACTTCTGCTTTGCTAACTAGCAGGTTTAAAACCAGCTACAGGAACAGACAATGACTGTCTTAGTGTCCAATCCTAGCTCAATGATTTAACACCAAGCTAAAGCTGTGTTTCTTTTAAGTGTTTTCCAGGGAACAAAAATTTACAAAGTGAGACATGTCCTACTACAAATAGCCAGACAAAGCCTCCCAAACAATTGATGGTTTTGATCTAACTGCTAATATTAATAATTTACACATTATTTACATTTTAAAGCCCATTTCTGTTCAGTTTTTTGTCAGAACAGTATCAGGTTTTGGCTTGTCAAATCAAAACCTGGACAGCTGGTCAAAATGGTGCCATGACAGCACAGTGCTGTTTTGGGTGGTTTTTGTTTGTGGGCTGGTTATGGGGTTTTTTGGTTTCTGTTTGGCTGAGGGTTTTTTTTTTGCCTTGTCATAAAAAACTTTTGAACTAACAGAACTTATTTCTTCCAATTGTGACTTCACTGCTGATTAGATGCCTCACTCAAGTGAGCATGTTGTGTATCTCAGATTCTAAACATCACATGTAAAACTACAGTTCTCCTTACAAACCCTAGATACATTGCATTTTATGCTATTCTTCTGTTGTTCCTAGTGTAAACTAGTAGGCCTTTTACATACATGCTTTAAAAAATTTTAAAAAGGGATAACACCTGACAACAGAATGCAATTAAAACAAAACAAGGATACTAGAACCACAGGTCCACTATCCAAGTTTTGAGGTTTACCCTATATTACTTGACAAACCTATATTACAGGTTTTCTACTGTAAATGTAGTTCTCATGTAAATTGTCCTCCTCCACTTTTTTTCACCTCTGTCTGCTGTTCTGGCAGTTTCATGTTGTCAAATATCCTGAAGACAATCCGAAACAAATCTTGCCACCAGTGTTTTTCGTAAGTATGGCCATATGTCTTCATTATTTCAAACATTACTGTTAAGCCCCTGAAATGAAGAAAGAACAACTTATACCAATAGTTACAGAAAGACATGAACAAGACCAAGTAGGTACATCTACAGCAGCAATAACAAACTCCAATATTGTTGAGAACATTATATGTGCACATGAGTACACAAAAAATAAGCAGAAAATCAGCTTGTAAACAAAGCACTTTATAGTCACAGGCAATAGCCAAAAAATATTTATGAGAACTGTGGTAATTTAATATTAAAACAGTAAACCAACTTCTTTACCAAGGACCACAAAAATTAGTAAACAAATATTTCCAGTTAAAAAATACAAAGGTCTAGAAACAAGTATTAACCCTCACTAGCTGTAAAGGAGTCCAGATGCACAGCTTGCATGCCAATGTGTCAATTTAAAGTTATTTGTATACTACCCCTCATATTTTACATCAGAACTGCAACTGAACACACTTTACAAGGGAAAATAATATTCCAGGAAATTAAGCAAGTTTTACGTGAGATTAGAGTACAGCTTTGCTTTTTTTAATCATTTCTGCAATCCTGAACCACTTAATGAATCATGGTATAAAACCCCAGGGTAAGTTTTAAAATCCCCAGGGTAAGTAGGATGGGCTAGACACAATGCAATCACATCTACATAACTTTGTTATTTATTATAACAGAAAACAAAAATTTCAAATGTGCAGAACACAGACTTCATTTCTATATTCCAGTGTCTATTTAAAAGGTGTTTGTTGTTTCCACAGTAGTATCACCCAAATTAAATACATAAGTCATTTTACAGTGATTACATTTATTGACAGTTATTTCTATTTTAAAAGTGTAAAGTAAGCCTTTTAAAATTTGAATTACAAATACTGATTGTTACCTGGTTCTTACATCTAATTTGCATCTATTGATGATACAGGACAACTCAAAGAGAATTGGGAACCATCCTCGCACCCAAACTCTGTCTTCAGGAGCTACATTCATATCATCACTTGTGTATTCCTTGAATGCCTTTAGAAGGAAACACAGTTATACAGTCATAGAAGTTAGATTCTTCAAAATGAAACAGAGTTTGGACTGTAAACAAAGATCTTTCCAGCAACAGTATTACACCTGATACCTCAGACGAGTTGGCAATCAAAACCGTAACACTGAGAAAGTGTCAAAGTTTCAAAGTAATGTTTAGTATAGTATGAAGAATAAACTTAAAAAACCAAACAAGATTATACATTCAAGCACCAGTTTTTGCTTGCAGTTCAGTGTGAGTCTCTTGCTCTTATTTTTATAGACACAGGTCTGAAAGTGAGGATCTAACCATAACATTTTGAGGATATCAAGCATTTTTGGTTACGCCATCATCCATTTCTTCACAATTCTCAGTAGAGAGCAGATCCTGAGATATGCAGCTCTCAGGAATGCTAGTCACCAGCTGAACTGGGTGGATAGGGATGGGCAAAGGGGAATAAAAGAAAAAAAAAAGGCTGATACTTTCAAAGCCTGTGGCATTTTATACTCCTATTGTTTCTGAATAAAGTACATTTCTCATTAATCCATGAAACTTGAAGGGAAGCCAGCAAGTTTAGCACAACTATTTTTTTTTAATAAAAGCACTTATAATTTAGTTAACACAGACTATACCTGAGGTCTGTCAGACACGTATTTTGCACAGTGGCGAATGAGGCGGATTGCTTCCATACTGGTATCTGGAAATGCTGCATTGCAGGCAAATTCAGACAAGCACTTTACTGCATCCTGGAAAGAATCTATGGTTGCTGGGAAGTGTTTTTCAAACACGATTGCTGAGAGAAAAGTGTGAACAGGAGAAAAAAAGTGTCATGCTTTAAAATCTATTAATTCTAATACGAACTGTCTGTAACAGAAGTCATGAGAGACTGGTTCATTGATTGGTGCTGTCAAATGCCTGAGTAGTAAGAAAAACTACAGAAAAAAAAGAATACAAAAAAAAAAGTACCCAGAGGGCATTTCATTTTGACAGAGAGTGTTTAAAATAAATTAGAGTAGCATCTAGACTAAAGCAGGTAAGTGTAACAGTTAAGCAAGACTAGAGCAATAAGCTTACTGTTTAATACTAGTCTGTGTCACCAGAGCTTAAGAGGGACACATGAAGCATGGCGTCACATCTACTGATGGACCTCCTCCTCAGCAACACGTTGCCTTGTTTTTAAATAGATACTTTTAAAAAAAAAGTGTTTAATCGATGCTGAAATGGTTTTATAAACTTGCAGAGGTTCGTTCAGAATAAAGAAATCCCTTAAAACCTGGGATCTAGATTAGAATAGAGAGAGAAAAAAAAAATTATCATCGTGCCCCCTAGCTCAGCACTTTCTCCTAAACAGGCCTTACACAAGCACAATTCAGGAACACAGAAAAAGATACACAAACAACATATTAATAAAATGGCTACATCTTTTTTTTTTTCCTATGGGAAATCCCAGAATACTTCACTTAAATAAAAATGTACACATTAAATAGAATTACCTAAGGCCTGACTTGTTTTACTACGGAATGCTACAAACAGGTAAGTTTTTTCAAAAGGTATGAAGAAAGCCAGTTAACTCTAATCTTACTGAATGACCTTCCTAAGTATTTTCCCAGAGGACTTATTGGAAAGTGGAAATCATTGGTTCCAAGACATGCAGCAGGTTCTACTATGCAGGCTGTGGAGTCCACAGGCAAACAAAGCTTCTTGGGCTCTTGGAGTGACACACTTGCATCACGTCTGAATATTGTCCATACTCACTGACAATGTGTCCTGTAGTCTGGAATGCCAGTTCCACTATACTTTCATCCTGATCTGAAGCTGCCAGATGAAACACTGAAAAAATGTTTTTCCAGCCAGAACGAATGTTAGCAGCCTGGGAATTCACCATCTGTGCAATACACCGTACAACCATGTCTCGAATAGTAGGAGACCTAAATTAGGATAATAAACAGTAATTTTTTAAACTAAATTACATAATCAATTAGAATAGAAAAATTCTCTAACGACTGATTTTACAAAAGCAATTTGAAACATTAATTGTGAAAGTTGATGCTTGTGGTCCCAGGCAATTCAGTTAATTGTATGTTATTACCTGTTTCTCTTCATGATATGTTCAAACGGTCTGAGGAAATCCTTCTGGAATCGGAAATTAGCAAGTTCTCCTTTTTCCAAGAACTTCATTGACAATTGCCTTAATGAATCTACGGCAAAAATAGCGACATCTTCATTGGGATTGCAGCCAACCTGAGAATGTAGAATAGAAATGCAGAGTAAGCTTGCATCAGAATTCTTATGGATTCAGCACAAGCTCCCTTTGCAGCTGATAACAGAGAACTAAGCAGTACTGGAAAACTAATGAAATTAAACAGTAGTCAGTTCCAGAAACCACACTGTTTATGCAATTCAATAATCCCTAACTAATTCCAGCTATTTTCTACGTTAAATAACCTGGCATTTAAAACCTCCTAAAAATAAGCAAGCTGTCTAAAAAATACTTCAACAGCTGTATTAAAAATGCATGTCAAACGTTCATTTGATAAACAGTCAATTTAGACTTGAAGACAATCTCTTAATCCAAGTGTCATGAAACACCCCCAAAAATTGTAACACAAAGCTAACAGCAACCAGTTCTAGACTCGAGTCATGGTAAATAACTTAATGTATACTTCTGGTTTTACATTTATTATACTGTGCACCCCTGCCTTCTTGCAGGTCTTTCCAGCTTTACAGTTTTTGTTGGTTCAAGCTTACAGAGAAGGACAGAAAAACCATGACTGAGATAAGCACATGCTTTTCCAATAAATCTCAAAATAAAATTAATCTGTATCAGTAACTGAAGGAGTATGCACTATAATCATGAAGAGGGATACCTTATTAAAATGATCGCCAATAACTTCCCAGATCCTGGACCACTGCAACCTTATCCGGCCCATGTTGTAGTAAGAAATCTCTACTATCTTCTGCAGACTAAACATTCGAGGGTGGGTAGCAGACAGCAGCTCATCCATAGACACAGCACAAAGCCAGCGAACGAAATCCACTGTTAAATGACCACAGATTTTAGTGCAATATTTTTCCAAAGCTTAGTTTACAGGAGTGGGGAGGGGTAGGGAAGAGATAAAACCTACCAATAGCATTTCCATCCAACCTTGTAGATCCCGTAAATATTCTGTGAAGTGCAGTTAAAGACATTGTTAAAATTTCTTAAGAAAAGCATCAATTAAATGTATCCAAGCTTCCTTGTCTTATTTTTCTTAGCAATATATAGACAGTCTCTTGATTACCTTTATTTATTAAAAAACAATTAGCAATTGTAAAAACATACTGATAATACTGTCAGTTTCTATCATTCCTGATCCAAATACAGAAGTCAAACGTCTCCAGAGTGCATAATTTCCATCTGCCATGACAAGCAGATATTTGAAACATTTCCCATTATGAAGCAGGGAGGGACACTGCAAACCTAAAGAGCTATTATGTGTTTGACATCAAGCTTCCAGTGCACTTGATGTGATTTTACTGCAAGACAACTTTTCATTGAACTGGCATCAATCTTGCTGCCTGTACTCGAACCACAGAAATATTTGTAAGCCTTCAAAATGATACCTCTTCATCAATTTTGACAGCCATTAAGAAAATTGTATGTTCTGATTTCTTACATGCTGAGCAAGCAAGAGCCATGAACACTTCAGACTGATCTCTACTGTATGAGATGAACAGGGAATGTTCTTAATATGTATTCTGCCTAGCCAAATCCAGTTAAAATAAATGTGATTCATAGAAAGGAAGACTGGCATAATAATTTTGGTCATTTCAGACAACATCTACATAACCTAGAGGAAAGCAAGGAGTCAGTAATTACATTTAGGAGAAAAAGTGTCTGACAATAATGCCCTCAGTACTAAGGCAAAATGAGATTTGCTATCTGTTACTATATACAGCAAATCAAGATTCAATAGACACTACAGCAGACTTCATTCTGCAAGTCTTCTGTAGTAATTTCTTTATCAGTAAAAAAGCTTCTTGCCTAACCTTTGCTCTGCTCCTTCTTGCAAAAATATCTATGATCCAAAAAAAAACAACCCACCCCCAAACTGAAAAGCACTTCCCTATGGTAGTTTTTATGTAAGTTTTTTCCAAATAAATTAATAAATTAATAAAATCCTTTTCCTAGCACAGAGTATTCAAATACTACTTAAAAAACTTCAGGTGGCAACAACAAATTTAATACAGTACCTGTCTACAGCAACAACAACGCTTTGGGAGCTAGTTTCACCAATGGATTCCTGAATACTTGCTATCTGCTTCCAATCCACGTTTCCACCAACTAGAGTGAAAAAAAAATTGAAAAATGGGTAAGAGAGAATACAGAATTGATCGGGAAGAAAGAGGAATAAAAGTTGTGCCACTACCAGTATAATTAAATATATTTTTAATTCACAAATAAGAGAAGCACATTATTAATTTCCCTTGCATGAGCTGGCCATCTCAGTGAACAGTAGCAGGTTGGTGTAATCCTAATTATCTGGATTTCCTATCCACGCATGAACTGAATTAGTCCCAGAAAACTGTCCACATTTGGAGCAATAGATACAGGTGAAAAAAATAAATCCCATAAGAATCACCTTTTTTACCTCCGTATTTCAATGAACCTTTGGTAATCTTGCTACTTAAAATACACAACATATGATTGAGAATATAACTTAGAGAAGAATTTTTCACACTTAATTAGCATCAAGTGAGTAAATCCATCCCAAAAGGTTTTATTTATCATTCACAAAGAAGAGCTTCCACCAAAACTTCATCTTTAAGCTACAGCTCAATTACAGCAAAATTATCACCCAGAAATAGTGAGAAATATCTATAAATAAAAATAGCAATTATTTATTTTGGAGGCTGCTGTAACCCACATCTGGGAAAGCTCATATGAAGAAACTGCTAACTTAGCAGTGAGAAAAATTCTCAAATTTTTAGCAATCTCCAAACTCCCCTTGGACCACCATCAAAAGAAGAGCAGGAATCTTGTAATTACTCTGCATAATTCCACATACCCTGTATTCAGGGCTTTTTTTTTTTTTTTTTTCAGAAATACAGAGAAGAACAGAAGACTGAAAGAAGGCAAGCAGTTCTGTTCTCAGAGGTTTGCTGAGAGAAAAACTTCTCATGTTTCAGCCTGCCTCAAAGTCTTGATGTGCTCCATCCACATTTGGAGGTGGCTGGAGGTGACTCTGTCAAATCTACATAACCTGACCCATCTGAAGTACTTTCCTGGGGCATTTATGGAACAACTTTTGTGTACATACATATGTAACCTCATACTAGTATTTCAGCAACTTATAATGCCACTGGGTTTGATCACGACTTCTCTTGTAAGCACACAAGCTGCCAGTGTCAATTAGCTTGAATCTTGGTAATGAGTCAGCTAAGAAACACATCAAATGAGCAGCAGAGTGTGAAGAGAATTTGAAGGGCTATTTCCAAGGAGTCAGAACCTTAACCAACTATACCAGCTTACGTGAGAATTCCTTGTTATCACAGGATTTGTAATTCAATGCCTGAAAACCTAAACAGGCAGGAGACTCATACTCTAACAGTTGTGAAATCTTTTACAATGAAACACAGGAGTCAGCTATGTAACTCTGCTTTATGAGAAAGAGACTCCTCAGATTCCCAGTGTCCAAAGAGGATTTCTGGTTACCTAGGAAGTACACTTCGGCTGTGACCCACTCACAGCAGGCAGGTTTTGCCTTCCAACTTTGTAAACAGAAACTGAAGTAGAAGAAATGCGAATTTCACAATTACAACTCCAAGTAAGGCAACATTCCTACCAAAGGAGCAATAGAACAGATGCTTATGCATTTACTTTTACATCCTACATGCTTGTGATGCTTTGAATTTCCAAGTACAACAAAAAAAAAAGGGCCACAACAAGATGATAATACAAGAGATGAAGGCATTTGAATGCAGATGCCTGAAGAGCCACACCTGAACCTTGCTGAGGTAGTAAATGAGCAAAGGAGCTTTTGGGTTTGGTTTTGTTGATATTTGTTATTTCAAAAACACATTAACTTCAGCAAGAAGAGTGAGTGCTGCTGCTTATCCACATCTGATTTTGCAAGCAAGTCTGAAAGATGGAGCTTCTGTGTCACCAAACCGTAACTTCACTCACTCTAAACAACAATTTTCCTGTAAAATTTGTGTCTGTATATATGGACATATGCACTATGTGTTCTTCACAGGAATCCAGGTTTATAGAAAGCTTGCTTGAAACCCACAGCTCCAATGCATACTTTGGAGTAATCATAGCAAATTAAACTATCTGCAAAAAAGGATTTATGGAAAGAAGTGAAACAACTAAAACAGTAGAGAAAATGTTCTAACAGCCCCTTAGTTCATGAAAACAAAGTGAAGCATTTTCCTGTAAGATTGAAGCAATGTTATAAAAAAAAAAAAAAAGAAGAAAACTGTGAAGTTTCCATATGTGCACTGTAATAAGCATTCCAGAAATTCAATTCAGAGAGACACATTTTATGCATTTGGGCATAAACTGTTTTCCCTAGAAATGTAGTTGACAGCAGCAAAAGGTCTTTATAAGCTGGATCTATACCAATTACTAGCAAGTATGATGTTGAGACACCTGAATAAAGTTTACATTCTTGAGTTATTAGGACTTAAAGCCTTGAAAGGCCAGTCACTGCAGTGTAGAGAAACTGCCAGCACTTGGAAGTAGCCAAGTTGCACAGGTCATCAGGGAACACTAAACCGAAGGATGCATATTGGAAGGGCAGGAAGAAGCTCAGTATATGAGATGCTGGCAGACTCATTGATTTCCAGGCCTAAGTTTTCCCTTCATCAACGCTTGGCAAGGTGAGGGGAGTACACAGAGGGAGGCCAAAGGGGAGCAGAGAGGACAGAAAAGGACTGACTACAGAAGAAGAAAAACTGTCAGAGGAGAACACAAAGCTGGATGATTAGGACTAGTTTGGGGGCTAAGATCAAGAAAAGTAGAAAAATTATCATTACTCAAAAAAAACTCCAAAAAAAAGAACCCATGAAAAAATGAGGGAAGACAAAGCTTTTGTTTGGCTGTGGGTGAAGTTCAAAAGGCAGGAGATATTGAGCATCGCACTACAACTGAAAACTTTCTCATAGCCAAATAGACTTATATATACACACTTTGATGCTTCCAGAGTTTTCTAATACTCTACACCTCTATATCTTCAACTGTGTTCCCATTTAAAACAGACAAATAAACAAAACCCCCAATCTTCTAAAGATAACTTAAGGTAAGACTTACACTTTTCTAGGAAGAAAAGAGACATCATCTCATTTTTGGAGTATATTTTGGTGCTCAAGCCTAAAAATGGCACTTAGTACCAAGGCAACCAAAATAGGAAAAAAATGGAATTTCAGAATTTAAGCTAAATTAATCTCCCATTTGGTTTAAATTCTGTGTATTTCTTGCAAAGCTCCACAACAGATGCTTAACCTACCATACTGACTTGCCTGCTTGGTAAAATACTTGGCATGCTAATGTTGCAATATTATTAAATCTGGTCATACCATCTGCAATCCATTCTAAGTTGGAAAGCTATATTTTAATAGAAATGAATAATATATATAATCTTCTTACATTTCCAACCCTAGCAATAATAACAGAGCAAACTAAATATTCCAGAAATTGAAATAAGTCTATTCAAAGCCTAGGTTTTACAAGGACTACTTCATGGTCTTTTGCCAGAACTTCAAACAGAAACACTGAGTAAATCTGAATAGTTCTCTGAACAAAACCTGTTAAATGAAATACTTCGTATTTGCAATACTTACCCAATCCCAGCCCCACAAATTCATCAGGTGCCTGATCTTTTGTTCCAGTAAAAGAACCTTCCCTGCCACGCACTGTCCCTGAGATGTAGCGAGGTTTTACTCCAGTTCCTATTAACTGTGCCAGTTCAAGCTGACTGATGCATTTCAGAATCTATTCCAGAGAATAAAGAAGTTGTTTATCAACACAAAGCAGTTTGAAATAGTAAAAAGCAAGCAAAGATCTTTAGAAGAAAAGACTTCTGAACACTTGAGGTCAGGCAATCTGTTCTTCTGTCTAAAATGAATATTAATTTGAACAGTACTGGATTAATCTCTCACAATTTTATTTCTCACTTGGACATGTTTTGCTACCTTAATTGGCTGCATAATGTATGCAACAAAAGTATACATGAGGCACTTACCTAAGCCCCACTGTATTTATGCACAAACAAGCACATTACTGTGTTGAAAATTAGTAAACATGCTTTTTTACAGTGTAAGTACAAATGACTTGTACCTCATGCCAGGAATTTCCTAAATAGTTTCCATCTGTATGAGCCACCGTGATGAGAGTTTTAATGGTGTCAATATTCTTCTGCTTCATTTCAGTAATACCAGAACTCACTGTAAGCAATGTAAATCTTGCTAATGCTTGAACATAGGCATCTCTTTCAAGCTACAAATGGGAGGGAAAGAAACAAAAGTCTCATAAATATTTTTGCCATTTCTTGTTCTTGGTACAATCTGTGTGATTTCATCAACTATACCATTTACCTTTCTCTTCCTAGAACTGAATTTCTAAAGCATAGTGAAAATATCTCATGTTCTTCACCAGTAAGAAGGTATCTGTGGGATGAAATCAGGTTCCTTCTATTCAGGAACACGAAGCGCTATGTCTGACAGCATAGAACACATAGGCTGTGTTTAGGTTTCTGCTTTAGTCTTTTTGGGGAAAACAGTAAGCTTTCAATATTCTTGTAGTATACTCAGACCCACTCTGAAAATGCTGCCTTAGCAGACTCACTCAAGTTGTAGCACTTTTTTGTCACCAAAATCTAAAAAATGTATCTAAAAGGCATGTTATGCCAATTCAATGGAATTGCTCAAAACTTATTTGATTTAATCTGCATCACTTGGAGCACCTCAGAAGCTTTCGAAGCAAGTGTCATGGGTAAACAGCAAGTGACCGTAATGTAGACAGATCTCTCAAAAAAAAATTCTACACAGTTACCCAATTTTTATGTGTATGGTATCTATAAACAACAAAGGAAACTCCTCAGATCTCACATGAACCAACTACAATGGTAAAAAGGGGATTACAGTTGAGCCCACAAATGCATTTTTTTCTCCTGTTATGTATAAACTGAAGGCCACAAAATGAAACAGGTGTACACCAGATAACAAATGACAAATATGAAATCTATTTAACTGTTTGGATATTTAGGGCGATTTTAAAGGAAAAAATTACTGAGCACAGAAAACAACCAAATATTAAAAAAAAAAAATCCTAGAAAGAATGGGATTCCACAGAGAGTACACAAACACCAAAAGAGTGGGCCATGGTAGAAGGGACAGATTGCCAATGAGCCACTGACCACAGTATAGCTGCCACATTCTAACCCAACCACTACTGCAGGCTATGCTGGCAAAGGCATAGAAAATGATGTAGAAGCACAGAAAAATGGAAGTCTTAAAGGAAGTGTACTAAGCAATCAAGCTTTGGAGCCTACAAACTGCACATCTTCCATAAAAACAAAACGTTTTCAGTCCTACTCATCCATACAGGTAGTCCCCCCTTGCCCCTTTTTCTAAGCCAGCAAACTAGAAGACGAACAACTAAACAATGTGTCCATCACCTAGAAATTAAAACCTGATGATATAAGCAGATTAAGTGCATCCTTTTGATGCACATCTTGTCTCAGATGCTTAAAGACAAAAGTCAGACTGTGTGACAAGTCTAAGATTAAAAGCATAAATAATTAAAACCAGAATCTATAATTGAGGTGTTAGAGGTGAACATGCATAACTTAAACTATATTGTGTACTTTGGAAATTTTCTTAAAATATAAGGCAACCAGGTCCCTCCATTATCTCTCAAGGTGTGTAAACTAATGTTAACTCTTAATAGACACCAATCTTAATTTCTTTACATTTACACAACGAAAATTGAAAACTTGCCATCACTGGTTAAGCACAAGAGGAAAAACTTCATTCCAACAGAAAAGATCCTTAAATCAGCTCAAGTACATATGTGCCAGTCTCCTTCAAACCACCAGAGCTACCTGGTGTCTGAAGTAAGACAATCTAATCAAGATCTTGTGAACTGGAATCATCCTGTAATACTGGTATCACCAAGAAACAGTATTGTTTTTCACTATATCAACAAAACAGAATTTCCGTAGAAAAGCAAGAAGGAATATTGTTTATATTGAAAATTCAAAAGCAACACTTCCCATTTTCTGCAATTTAAAAGCTTTTTTTTGGGAACACCTCCAGTTCAATCATGTCCCAAACCAATGGACAGGTACAACTGAATCATAGGGATCTTGGAGCAAACATGTCCTTGCCTTCCCCACATAAGCCTGACCACGGCAGGACTGAGACCTAAACTCTGCAGCTGCTGAAACTGGTATTTGTATCAGTTTAATTTTTGCAGCTGAGAAACAAAAGTAACCAGAGTGTGAATTTCACTGAACATCTGCAGGCTTCAGGGAAGGCTTTGTTAATCAAATTTTTGAGTCTGTTCAGCTTGGGGACAGGTGGTGGTGCAGAAATTAGGTGGAAAAACAGAGGAAGGAAACCTCACATGATCTCAAATGAGCTTTTTTAAGCAGCTGTATCACAGGTCCCAGTGTGCCTTTCCACATTAGTTATCTAAGTTGCCAAATATAAGTGCAAGGGGAGAAGGAAGGAGAGCATTCACTATTGTATCATAGTTCAACATATTCTACTTAATCTTATACAGTTGGTTTTTGGAATGATGTGTGTTTTCTTGTTTGGTTTTTCTTTGTTTGTTTGTTGCTTGGTTTTTGTTTGTTTTTGTTTTCTGTTTGTTTGTTTTTAAAGTATTTTCAATGTACATATGAAACAACACAATGCCAAACACATGAATTTTGCTTGCCCCTCTCTTCAGCTATCCCTATAATGGATTTATGGCAGACCAGTACACCATATATTAGCTAATAATCTACAATAACATAATTGTACCTTCCCTACCAACGGTTTTTAAATAGAAAAACAAAAGCCAAAAAAAGCCCAAGTTTAATCACCATTACCCTCTGGAGCCAGAGTGTCTGGCATTCTTGGCATTGTGCTTAATGCAAGATCCATTCGTTCATTACATCAGGAATGCCATTTCCAGTGCCATAACTGTTAAAGGAGTATCCATTTATAGGTATCTCGGATTAGTATAATCTCTCTGAAGTTGAGAACAGTATTTCAAATACAGTTCACAAAGATACTATTTTACAGGACAGAGAGACTCATTTTATAAAACAACACGACACATCTAAACAGCTTTGTAACAGACAGAAATAAAATACTTTGACATAAAAGTAGTCAATTTCTAGGGAAACAAATATTCAGTGCAGAGGTATGGAAGCACTTACCACAAAACACCAGGAAAAAGAAAGGTCACTTCATTTACACTTTCAGTCAAACATCAGATGAAATGGCAGTCAGAAGCAGGCAGCCTCTAGATATTGCAGTGCACAGCTTCAGCAGCAAGGACTCTTAGAACCCCACTAACATTTTGGTGGTACATAAATCAAAGTGTTGTCCCCATCTTACATTTTTTACCTGAATGTTGAAAATGCAAGCAATCCGGATTGCACATCGTATACCCTCCAAACAAAGAGAGGCAACTTCGGTGTCATCACAGTCCTGCAGACCCACACTGAATGCAGCCAGGAAAGGTGTCCATGCCAACTGGAATGTATGCAAAATAAGTGTTAAATTAGCAATTGCTGGTATTTGAAGAGAATGTTATAGTTCATCATCTTGCTGAAGTGTAAATTCCATCTTTAACTTACATCATTAACTTTGAAGTTGTCTTTTGCCAAAAGGGAAATAGAATATATAGACATGAGACACAGAATAGTATAGTGTGGTTAGAAGAGACATGAGACACAGAATGGGACAGAAGTAATGCAGAGTGGAGGTCTCCTCAAAAGCACTTGTGTCCTCTCCCTCAGTAACTAACACACAACCATCTTCGGGTAGTTGTAAAAACCAAACCCAAAAGCTACGTCAATTAGATGTCTGTTAGAGTTTTAGCACCAGGATGACTTTTATCTTTGCACACTGAAAAGTAGAGTTAACAGTTATTGTAATCACCAACATACCATGTAACAGATTTTTTAATGATGGAAAGTACATACTTAAATAAGACTAGCTTGTCCTGATAACATAGGAAAAAAAAAAAGGAAGGTAGTGAAAATAAGCAAACTTTATTAATTACACTAAAATTATGATAAGACAACAACAAAAAACCCCAGGACATGACTCTTGCCTTATCACTCTACTACTAATATTGCTGCCCTTATCCCTACATCTTTTTGTACCTAAGCCACTGTTGATGTTTCCCATTCCTCTTGCTTTAGGTGGCACTGAGGATGTAACAGATGCAAGTAAAATTACTGCAAGAGAGTCTACATAGTCCTTTCCTTGTAGTTAAGGCTCCCTCTCCCAAAGGCAGAAAAAACAGTGAGAAGATGCAGAGGATCTTACCATAACTACATGGGGTTATGGAGAGAAAACACCGTGGAACCCTGAATGATTTTAGAAATAATTTTACCTGAAGTCACCCCAGATGAAAAACAGAGTCAATGGGCACAGCAAGGAGCAACAGATTTCACACTTACTTTCGTAATAAAATGATGTACCACAGAGCTTTGGTTTCATTTAAGCCAGCAATTACAAAAGCACTACCTCTGAAAAACATTTAATGCTTGCACATAACAAACTGTAACTCTGGGACACTATGAAAGGCATCAGACGAATTAATAGATTCAGGATTTAATTCCCTATTGTATGACCTTTAAAGGTCCCTTCCAACCCCAACTATTCTATGCTTTCATGTTCAGAAATATATGTTTCTTCCCACCACCTTCCTAATTTTCATTGCTATTCAAACCAAAATTAATCTTAAAAAAAATCACTAAACTGAAACAATTTCTTAAGTACTATATAACGGTCTGTACACTGTACTTTGTAACTAGATGTATGCTGTTATTTGTAAACTGTTTTGTTATTAAAAGTGAAAATCAAGCTTCAAAACCAGACAATCAATTCTGAACTGCTTAGATGGGTGCATAAAGTGAATTTTTGCTGTTTGAAAAATTTAGCCAATGTATCTGTAAATACAGTTATAATGATCAATTTTTATGTGGAAATCGATGGGTGAAATTCCCAGAAATTTGTGAAGTTTTGCTGAAAATTTATGTCTAAATAAAAAATGTGAAATTAAGTATTTCAACTCCACAGTTCTCACCTTCTTTTTATTTTAAGAGGGCCCTCTGCTCAATACATTACACTGTCCTCAGTACTTTAGCTCATTAACATCCTCAAGTAACTTCAAGTAACAACTTCTAATTCTTAGCACCTTCACGAAAGATGTTTAGGGTATTAATTTACACCAGTGCTTCATATTTTGCTCCAATGAAAATGAACTTTAGAAATACACTTTTCAGATACTAGAGGGTAGGAAGTATTAGGGCTGGTATCTTAAAGAAAAACACACTATGAATTCTACAGATGCCTGCATGTGATTTACTTAATTTCAGTCTTAAGGAAGTCAACAGAGAGAAAATACAGTACACCTCTGCTATGTGACACCTTGAACAGCCTAGAAGTAATTTTTTAACACGGTCTGTGCTTAGTGTTCCTCTGTACAAATGGAGTACTATGCTAGATATTTTAATAAGGTGACAAAGAACATGTAAGTTTGCCCCATAGAGAGCAATCTTAGAGCTAGATCCTCAGTGTGCTGAGGTGGCCAAGAAGGCCAATGGCATCCTGGCTTGTACCAGCAAGTGTGGCCAGCAGGACAAGGGCAGTGATCCTCCCTCTGTACTCAGCACTGGGGAGGCTGCACCTTGAATCCTGTGTTCAGTTTTGGGCCCCTCACTGCAAGAAAGACATGGAGGTGCCAGAGTGAGTCCAAAGAAGGAAAATGGAGCTGGTGAAAGAGATGGAAGTTGGTCTCTTCTCCCAAGTAACAAGGGAAAGGATGAGAGCAAGGGGCCTCAAATTGGACCAGGAGAGGTTTAGATCTAATATTAGAAAAAATTTCTTCACAGATGCAGTTGACAGAAGTTGAAACAAGCTGCCCAAGGAAGTGGTGCAGGCACCAACCCTGGAAGTATTTAACAGACATGTAGACGTGGTACTTTGGGTCATAGTTCAGTGGTGGACTTGGCAGCACTGGGTTAACAGTGGGACTCAAAGCTTTTAAGAGTCTCTTTCAACCTAAATGTTTCTGTGATTGCTGGGCCTGGAGCTCCACCTGACCTCCCAGCACATCCCTCCAGGGAACCATTTGTTTATTCAGTGGTAGTGGTCTGAGACATTACTTCCCTGGAGCCGTTCACAAAGGGGTCATGCGGGGACCATGACTCGAACAAGGGCACAAATGAGAGCACAGTAAAGGCATAACAATTTATCTCAATGGCAGATGACTGCTGTGAGTTAGGTATGCCAGAGACCACATCCAAGAGCACACTGAGGCATCGTACACTACTGAACAAACTCTATCTATGAATCCGAATCACTGCTATGGAAAAGGCATCTGGGATGCAGACAGCTTTGCACTTACACAATAGCAGACAGATGTTCAGAGTAACAGTTTAATACAGGTCCAACTTCCTCCCCTACACTGGATCAGAGTCCTAGCTTTTCTAAAGTATTCATTTGCAACAGACAACATCAGATAAAAGTTCTTCATGCTAATTGCTCTCCCAAAATGCAATGAAGTAATCTTCCTTAGAAGCATGAGGGGGGGACTCAAAACAAAGATCTGAAATCAGTGATTTCTCACTTTTATAACTGTTTTTTGACTACACGTCTACATCTGAAATAAAAATACTATAATTTCAAGTTTTTAACTGCTTTTTATACTTTTTTCCCCTTTGAACACATTTATCATAGTTATTTATCATAACTCCTCCATTGCCTCAAGATGCTTCTTCTATCAGCACAGAAACTTCTTAAATTCCAGGGTAAATGAAACTAAATTAGAAGGCTCAAAATCCTTTATTTCCTGTAGCAAGTTAAATAACTTACAAAATGAGCAAGACATAGCTGATGCAAATCTTTAGTATTTTCAATAAATCCTGTCAGTCAGCATTTTGTATTAAGAAACTGTGATATTCTACACGATTATCTAAACATGTATCTCACCTTAAACATGGGTCTCACATGCTCCAGGTGCGTTGCACTAGTAAAAGGGGCCTGAACGTGGCTCACTGCCTCCATAAGAGCTTTAGCTGTTTTAGCCATTTGTTCCATTTCCAAGTTATAGAGGAGTCTTCTCTGCTTTTCACTAGCAACACCTGCAAACACATTTTTTCTCTCATTTGTGTATCTTTAGCAATGTTGTCTTTAGGAATATAATTTTACATTTTTCATTAAGTACAATACTCAGATGCATTTTTGTATTATCTTTACTTTCTGAAATTATCACGCCAACTTTCTTGTATTTTTTTTTACAATGTAGATAAAATTTAAGGCAAACTTGTATATGAAATGTAAACTATTTTTAAACCTTACCAGAATTTTAAAATTTGAACAACAGAGATTTCTTGTCCATCATCTCAACAGACAGCATAAATATCACACCCACTAAGCTACATTCAAAATGAAGAGAGATTTCGTGGCAATCCATCAGGAGAGAAAATAACAATAAAAATAACTGGACATCCTTTTTCAGAGCAAGAACTACATTAAACCTTTTCATTTCCATAACAGAACCTCCATCTCATCAAGACAGTGAAATCTAAGTAGCATGTAATAATCATATTTTTAAACATTACAATGAAACATTATGCTAAGTGAATGAATACAGAAAACAGGAGTATTTTTTTTCCAGATGCAAATTTCCTGCAAGCAATCCGTTCATAAGGCTAACCTAGGACTTAAATTATACAAATATGTTGGGGAAAAGTTAAGTGTCTCTTAATGTTCTCTGTTGAAAAGCTAGAATGAGTAACATCTCAATATTCACACTGTGCAAAACACAAAAAGGTTTTTTGGTATCTGAGAGAGGAAAAGATAATTAATAAAGTGTACAAATTAGGGCCCTAAGAACCACATATTGCAAAATTTTTCAAGATGATAGATTGGTTATTGCAAGAAATCACAACAGTTACTTTAGAAACAGAGGGCACATGCAGGGTGTGTGCTCTGCTCTGTACATATTGGCAACAACATAACTTCACAGAGCCCTTCAATTTCCCTGTGTTGCTGCTCAACAGCAAAACCTGCCTCCTTCATGGTCAATGCACCGACTGCCAGGAATTCAGAGGCAAAGGGAAGTGAAAATAAGCAGTTACATTTAATGCAGTGAGGTTAGCATCATGCATTTATGTTTAAAAGGATATGAAATTAGAAGCTAGGACCCACTGCGAGTTAAGTGCGTGGTGTTTGCTTCATTCAACTCTTATTTTACAAAAGGAGAACGCCGTGAAACTAAAGAGCTAACCCTTGAAGAAAGCTAACAATGCAACTACTTACTTTGTTTACTGGACTTTGTGGGTATTGTTAATTCTTTTGTTTCTTTCATTGAAATCTTCTTTCCAGCTATTTCATTATAGATAGCAGACAAATATTCTTCAGGGAGATCTTTACTGTCATTGATACCTCTATTCATTTTAATATACTGTTCTTTTGTCATTTTATTCTTAACCTGAAATGCAGAAAGTAGCTGTAAATACCAACAAATGAGGCAAGCTCATCACAGTTAGAATGCTCCCTATAAAACTGCCCAGCACATGGAAAGTTACCATCAAGGTAACTGCTGATTCAGGAGACATTTTGAAGTATTCAACTTAGTCATATCCAAGACTACACTGTCAAATCTATAATATACCACAAAGCCATGAGGACATTCCAACACTCAAACATTTGGTAGGATCCACAGATCAAATATATTTCAAATTAGACACACATTAAAAAAAAAAAAAAGGAAAATAATGCTTTATCTTGTCATACAGACCAAATTATCTATGTTACAGAAATCTACCTTACAGAAAGGCCTACCAAAAAAAACCTTCAGAACCTCAACACCCATGAAACATAATACTGTTACTTAGCAGATGCACAAACTTATGCTACCTTACTTCTTACACACATACTGGTGTTAAATTGGACATCAAGCTTTTACAGCTACATTGTCACAAACCTTGAAAGTTACATGCCTATGAATTACAGAGATAGTTATTCCAGCAACATACCTGTGGACTGTGAAGGTCTGTTGTCAACATGATAATTGAGTAAGCTAAAACATATGCAGTATCTGCACTAGCAAAAAGAGTTTGCCTGAAGGCAAAAAGGAGAGAAAGAACAGCAAATTTAATTTATTAGGATTTTTCACTAATTATTCAACTTTCCAAAGTTCTGAAGAAGTATATCTTACCCTTGGTTACATTCTAAATATCTGGCAGCAAATTTCTCCATTAAGCGATCAATTTT
Source organism: Daphoenositta chrysoptera (assembly GCA_013397915.1). Taxonomy (NCBI): domain Eukaryota; kingdom Metazoa; phylum Chordata; class Aves; order Passeriformes; genus Daphoenositta; species Daphoenositta chrysoptera. The sequence goes on along the minus strand of VZRO01008494.1, from coordinate 557,133 downwards.
TTGAGCTTCTCCGGGTAGACGGAATCCTTCTAGAAACATGCGCAGAGCTGAAACAAAATCCTTTCCCGAAAAGTCGTGCTGGTCTACATATGCATACATGACTTCTTTGTTAAATTTATCGTTGTCTCCCAGGAACTCCCCAACCTGAGTCTAGAACAAGAATAGAAAACACAAACTAGTGTATTTATATTTGAAAAAAAAAAAAAACCAAAACAACAACAGAGTCAAATGTCTAACAAAAAGAGAGGCATGTATTGCAGTTAACTGGGACGTACTCCTGCTTCTCCTCTACTGTCTAAACCAAAGTATTTTGGTCATATATTCCATCACAATGCTCTTATATGCTCATACATATCTGCCTACATTCTTCCTTCTCTGTTTTTACTCACATGCCATTTTTTCATTACATGAATTCCACATGTGTACAAGACAAAGTTAATATTACTAATGACTGTTCTCTACTATAATGATTTTTGGAGTTAAGAAACTTATTACAGGAATGAAAAGCATAATAAACTAAACTTTATCCCCTTGAGTACTGATCTCAAACAGATGCAAGGGATGCTCAAATATAAATAGCTGGTACTCAAATACATCAGAGTTGATAACTGTCAACGCAACACAGTACAGTGAAAAAGAGCATGCATTCAGATAAAGATGCCTGTATATGTAAACTGAGGTTAAAACAATGTTTTGATGTCTGATTCTAAGCATTAATACTGAAATGCAAACATGGGCAGATACAGATGCAAACATGGACACCAATGAATGCAGCTTTTATGCACAGCAATGAGAACTGCTGTTTCAGAAAATTAGGTTTTTCATGATAGTATTAACATGAGATATTCCCACCCTCCCTAGTCAAATATTGCAGGATCCTTCCAAGTCCAGCAACAGCTGCTAACTGTAAATAAAATCGAAGAACTAATCTAGATTAAACAGGTTTCCTTTCGGGGTAGAAAAAACTGCTTTTAATGTTGCTACACCACATTATTTTAACCATCTCTGAAGGACAGATACTTCTGACAGTTCCTTACTAAAGTATATACAATTAACTAAGTTGCTTCAAGCTATACTAGCAACTAAGTGCAAGTTTTGAGTCAGCTCAAGTAGGTCAGTCTCCTGCTTTACACCTCGCTGAACTGCAGGATGCATAGAGCACAGGGTAGAGCTCTACTGCACCCTCCAACTCGAATTCCTTGAGCTTACAGATTTTAGAAGGGAGAAGTTTCCTTTTCTTCATTCCACAATAATGTGTTACACACTCTAAAGACTATAAACTGATTTGCAATTAGTATAAACACATTAGCATGAGCACAGACAACCATTAGGAAAACAGTTTCCTTACTGAATCTAGTCTTTCCTCTTGATGCAAGAATTGAGCAATATCTTCAGGGGTAGTGCCAAGCATTCCTTGTTCTTGCAGGTACTGAATCCCCCTCTTTGGTTTCTTATTGAATCTGTACAATGAAGAGCAGGATGAAATGAGAGTTAACCCTTTTACCCATGGACAAAGCTGTACCAGCTTAAGTAAAAAGATTCAGAAATTTCAGATGAGATGCTGAAAAATCTACATATTAAATATTTTTCCTATATCGAACTGCACATTAGATAGGAATGAGTTATTCCCATTTACTCTGGCACTCATGAAGAAAAAGACAGCAAAATCTTGACTTGGAAAGAACAATTATGCTCTGTTGATTTTTATCTTAATCTGTATGAAACAATCAACAAATCCATTAGTTGCCTGTAAGAATGGAAACGAACAAGAGATAGAACCAGGAAACTGAAAGAAACTGAAGCCCTAAAGGACTAAGGCATATTTGTGCAGGTCCCAGAACTACATGACAGGAAACTTTTATTTTTGCATAAAACTGACCTCACTGAGGAGATTACAGTGATGAAGATGAAATCACACAAAAGATTAATGTCAGACTGCACTGAGAAATTACAAAATCCTCCAGTTCTAATTATGACAAGTTAATCAATTGTAAGGACTCATCAGCATAAGCATAGAGGCATTTTCATCAGTAACATGTACATTAAAACGGGTCGTATTCAAATGATCACGAGTTCAATGTTCTTTTTATCCAAATATAAACCACTTATTTTTAGACAAGCAGGTCTGGAGAAAAAAGAACAAACATTCAGAGTACTCATCTTCTAGCTGTGAGGAATTAGGTTAACACAAAACACTGTTGACAGGCTCCAAAGGGGACACCATTCAGCACTCTTTCACCAGAGGAAGTGCTGTTACATCCAGAGTTTTTTTCCTAACACAAGATGAGTATCTATGAGGAGAAGGAAGAAAAACCCAGGAATCTTCATAGCTCCAAAAGAATCCACCCTCCCATGGGTGATAAAAGGGCACTCACAAGTCAATTCCTTGTTCTATTATTTCCTTTTGTTGCTTTAGGACCTCAAACTGCTCTGGGTTGTCAGTGCCAGACATCTGTGTGCTGTAACTGCCAATTCCTGATGAAGCAGTAGAATCCAAAGAATTTAAGCTTCCATATCTGTTAATTGTCTCAGGGTGTTTGGTTTCACTGCTGTCCTGTTCTGTGGGTTTTTCTTGGCCTATAAATTGGAAAGGGTTACATATATCCAAAATACATACAGTGAAATGAAATAAAAATCACATGTCAAATCCTCAATGAAGGCTTCTAAAACACAGGGTTATCTTCAATTATGTATTTATTTATTGCTATATATTCTGCTTTAATTTTGGTTGGGAAAGTAAATAGTAATTAAAAAATCACTACAACCTATCAAGGAGAGTTCTTTTAGTTCATCACATACTGAAATTTAAGCCTTAAATTTATAGTTATAAATATAATTTCAGGCACTTGGGAGAAAAACTCCACCACCTTACAAAACCAACTACAGCTTTAATATTTTATTTTCAAATCCAGTGTCACTTTTAACCTGAAGCAACTATTTTATGCTTCTGAAACACAGTGTCTAAAAGAATTTAGGCATGCCAAAGAGATGGTGCTCTCCGTTCACAAAGACAGCCATGCCACCCACCCTTGGAAAGTTTATTACTTCACCTACGAACTTTAAGAGCTTAATCTGAAAATTCTGGCATAAACTACTTCTCATCTCAGGTCAGATGAAAACAAGATTAAAACAAGTAATGATTTAGTTACTTCAAGGCTCACAACATTCAAACTTCTACAGCTATATAAAGTATAAATAAACAATCAGCAAATAAGTAATTTTTAAAATAATCAGTAAATTAGTAAAAAATTATCTCTATTAAGCTTCCTTTAGTAGTTATTTAATCAATATGAAATTGGATAAAATTAGGGGAGCTTCAAAGCAAGTTTTGAGACACTTTTAAAATCAGAAATACAGGAAAGATCCGATTTAGACATTTTCAACCCAGTAGCATTCTAGGAATTCATGCAATTAGGAAAAGACGACTACGACAACTTGTTTGAATGACACGAAACTTACCAATATTTCTACCAAAAGAAAAATAGTCTGGACACTAACAGCATCAAAATACTGGAATAACACATTCAACCACTTCAGCACCTCATTACTAAAGCCAGAAGAAACACATCATGTGTCTTACCAAGTGTTGTCTGGGAATTGGGATTTACATATTGATCCTTACTCCACTCCACCATGCATTTCAAGATCGATACTAAGCATTCCAATCCTTTTTTCCTTAAACTTAATTCCTAGAAAAGATTTCATAAACAATTAATTAGTGGACCAGACAGTTTAGTCTCAACCTATTATGACAAGAAACATGAAACTTCATAAAGTTTGGTGCAATTTTTACCTGAACGTTGGACATGCCAAGTTCTTGGCTACCCCGTCCTTGAGCAATCTTTGATAAGTCATTAACCAGCCTTTCAAATATATTTGCTGCATTTAAATCACAATCATAGTTCACATAGATGTCCACCACGCTCTGGGCATCTATAAATAAAGTGACATTGTCAAACTTGGAACAAAAGCTATGTAACTCAACAAAAGGCAAGTATAGTTTTGTCCTTTAAGATATAAAGCAAAAAATCTAGAAGACAACAGTCCTTAATACCTGCACATATCCTTGTCAGCGTTTGTATAACCATCCACTTATGATCAAATGAGCTAGTAGAAGTTTCCAAGATATACAGGAAAATTTCTTTGAAGAAAACCTAACAGTTATTCCAGGAAGAAGGAGAAAGAAAAAAAATCTATTACAAACATAGTCACTAACTTTGATGCTCAAAATTCTGACATAACTCTAAAAGCAGTACTTTAGAGGTATGGGTAATAATGATAAGGCAAAAAAAGGGAGGAAAGGAAGAAATACGACTTATGATTGATACATGCAAATTACGAATCTGAATTATTTACTTATGTACTTCTGCAGTGTTGTCCAGGTTTATTTTCTGAGCATTTAAAACCAGAAGAAATGGGATTAATGTCAAATCCTAAAGGACAATTCAGCCTAACAAGAAGCCTAAACTGCTGTTAAGAGTTCATTTGGGATTTTGAAAGAAGAGGTATTACCTCATAACAAAAATATTTTCTCTACAAGATAATGACATTATGGCACAAACATAACAAACAGTTACTTAGGCAAATTTTAAATATTGGACCTTCATTAAAAGGGAGACATCTTGGCACAAAAGAATCACTCTACAGTATTAGATTATTGGAAGAAGAGTACGGGTCAGGCACAGCATGTAGCAATTACATTAACAGGAAAGCTACTCTTCACTAGAACAGAGATGAGTTTGCCCTGAAACCACTTTAGTACAGATGCTGTTGTCTGGAACAGAAACTGTTTTATCCCCTCTCAATTAGTTCCTCACCAGATCCATCAGCACCATAGCCTGACCAATTCAGCCAAGCTTGCTTAGCAGCTAAGCTAAGGCTTCTTCTCACTTTTTCCCTGAGCAGCAGTAACTGCTGTAACAGCACCTGAACTCAAAAGTGAACTGCTACAGGGCATTACATCACTGTTCTGTACTTCTGAGAGCTCAGCTCTTCACAGCCACTTGTGACTTCCAAATCACAGCACACAGTTTTACTAGAGGGCTGCCAAGTCTCAAATCACTCAACTTCTCTTCTCCAATAGCATCACATGAATACCCAAATATATAACTACCTTTGTTTTTAATATTGACTGTTCCTTCATAGCAAAGAATTTTTACAGTTTTTTATGCTATTAGCCAGGCAGAGATAAACATAAGGCTATTTCCACTTTAAGTCATACATCTGGGGAAAAACAGCAACACTGACTTTTAGGCAACTTTGGTGGTAAGCTATTTCCTCAAGCAAAATGTGCTAACAATAGTTACATTTTATTAATCTCTTTAGAGAGAGAGAGGCACTCAGCACAATGCCAGCTGACTGTCTTAATAAGGAAAGCATCCCTATGAAACCTAAGGAGTTCAACACATAACAATTTAAAGACTTGCAACTGCTTAAACATACTTAAGAGTACTAAGCTGATTTTACCTCCAATTTCAGGTAATCAGAGAAAGACAAAAAGTTTAATAAATATGCTGTGAGTAAAACTCAGTTACACAACATTTGGTGTTTTCTGATTTTTTATTGAACGACAGTAATTTTATATACTCTCTGGAACCAGAAAAATTATTTCTTTTCTGGTAGAAAATTTAAAAAAGAAGCCAGTGATGAAGCAGAGAAAAAAGTTTCAGGGGCAAAAACTAAACCCAAATCTAAGCTAGACGAGAAAACAGCTGGAAGCTCTGCATACTATCAAGGCACTACAGATCTCCATGCCTCCGAGACCAAGCTGACTTCTTGCTTCTGGTGTCACCTTTGGACAAGCATATCCTGAAATTAAGAACTTCAAAAACCCACAGTGATGGTTTACCTTTCAGCTATTTAAAAATGCTATTTATCACTATATAAGCTATTGCAATTCACATCACAGAGTTGAGACTTTGTTCCTTATATACTGGAAAACTAAGCCAGAAAAGAGCTAATTATGTTTGGTCAACTTAAGTATGAGTTTTAAGGCAGCTTATTCACAGTTATGAAAGCGTGGTAGTGGTAACTACCAGCCAAATGACACCCCAACTCTTCTGATATCTAGGATTTGATTTATTCAAATATATTCATTAACCCATTCAGAACTACAGTTACAATACAACTAAAGTACAACTCAAACTATCTTTCTGTCAGAGGGCAGTGTTAGATAAATATGTAATCAACAGGCCATGGGAGGGTCACTTTCAACAGAATCTGAAACTATTCTTTTCAAACATGCCAGAAAATTCTTATACAGATGAAATATGCAGCCTCAATCCCAAAATACATAGATTTTGCATATTATAAATCAGAGCATATGGCTCTCCTTACAGCTCCGAGACACAAACTGCATGTGAAGTTATCTACATGTCTACCCACATCTTCAGAATAACCTTTAGGATCAGTAGCTGAAAGAAGAATTCTTAGCTCACAACCATGAAAAAGAAAAGTTTCTAGAAACTGCTGTACCCCATAGATGGCTACTTCAGCAGCATCAAGTTTTTGGTTTTCCTATTCACAAGGAGGAAATGTAGCCCTGATATGTGGTGATGGTCCTAATTCAGCATACTCTACAACCTGCTACAACAGTGTAGGGCATCCTTTATCCAGTTTGCCTTATATGTCTGCATTTTCTGTTTGGAATTTGTGACAGGCTGGCAGTGATGGAAACCTATCAAATTTCTGTCAGGGAAGCTGACTGCAATGCGTTCACCACCTACATGCTGACTTGTAAGCTCTCTGAACACAGCAAGTCCAACACTTTCTGGGAAGCAGGCTGTGGGACTGAGAACGGCTCCACCCAGTCTGTCTGATGTGCCAAACTCTGCACATGCACTACAGTCTTGTTGAGCACACAGTTGGTCTTGAAATTCTTCAAAATGCATCATGTTTTCAAGGCACATTCAATCATTTCTATCCAATCTGTGCTCAACCATGTACTGGAAATCTTATTGTTTCTTCCCCAAAGAAGTATCAAAATAACCTGCTAAGTGATCAGAACACAATCATTTTCTGACATGCTACTGTCAAAATGAGGTTCTTCCTCCAAAGCTGCCATGAACTTGTACAATGACATCCGCAGATGAAGATATCCCTGAATTCGAGGTCCTTATAACAGCAAGATTATCAACATTTCTAAGCATCTTTTCACATACTTAAGCTCCACATGGGTGGGGCAATGTGTTGGCTCCACTATTCAGACCTGACTCCCCAAACATAAAATTACTAAAATAAACAGCAGGGACACACTGCACACAGTACTACTTCACTAACCACAGAATTAAGATCTTTAACACATGGGACACCACAAGAGGGTATCCATGTGAATAGGACAGAGTTTTTCTGAGAAGTTGCTTGTACCTTATGCACAAAGAGCAGATCTCAAGAACAGACCCTCCACATACACAATTACAGAATATTCCGAGCTGGAAGGGATCTGCAAGGATCATTGAGTCCAATTCTTATGTGAATGGACTGTATGGGGATATATCTTCATTTTCCCTAGGACTTAGAACTGACCCACTGAAAAATCACAACATCTGCCAGGACTCAGATAATTTATTGCAAAGAATATGGACTTATCTCCTCTTATAGTCCAAGGAGTTAAATTATGCACACACCTTTAGAGGAAATGAGATCATCTTATTCAAAACATATATTGACAGAGGCCCCGACAAGCAAAGGGGAGTGGCTACAATAATGCAATAGGTGGGACTTCCCCAGAGAAAGAAATCTGTTCAAGTGACCTCAAAGAGAATCCACAATGCTTTTCATGTCATTAGTTTTTATTCTAAAAACCTTTTGCAAAACCATATATTACACAGTCTTTTCCTAAGTGTATTCATTTTCTTAATTTATAATATACACTGCTGGGCTAAGCTTTCTTAATCACAATACTAAACACTGGTTGAGCTTAGGCACAAACCTACTCAATTCTGAGTTTCAGCAACATTCTGCGATAATACCCTGCCACACCCAAGAGAAAACTTTAAAATAAGATCTGGCAAGTCTTACAGAAAAGCTGTGAGTCACAAAGAAAAACAAATTTACTTAAGCAAGACCAAGCTACACAAATACAAACAAATGTTCACTTAACACCCACCACACATTTAATTAGAAATTAATGTAACATACCTCAATCTGCATCTTTAGATGAGTCTTAAAGTTTGACAGGAGGGTAAGAAATATGGAAAGTGAAAGTTCAAAAACTTCTGGAACTGATGAGACTCCATTTTTTGACAGTGCAACACAAAGGTACTGCTTTATAGCATTAATGAACATCTCATTTGTCCTGAAGACTGGTCCTGCATTTTGCAGAATGGACAGAAGCAACTGCAATGAAAGAATCTTTGATCGCAGTTCATGAGACCTAGAACAAAACCATGCAGCATATCAGCCCAGTGTAAGTCATAAAAAATAAAAAATAGCCTCTTGAAAAGTCAAAACACACCACAATGATTTTGCAAGTGGAGTGTTAATGAGAGAAACTCAAATTTGACACAACCTGTTGTAGAAAGGGGCATAGAAAGATGCTCATCTTTTTTGTTGAACTGGTCATTTTTCAACCAAGAATGCAAGTAAGACCTTTTTCCAGAAAAGGAAAAACTACTGTTGAACCACCCTCTCTCCTGCACCACAGAACCGCAGCAACAAGAGGCAATGCTGCCCTTTTAGTCAGAGGATGAAGGAGTATTCTGTCCTCTTAAAGGCTTTGGAAGATCCCATGTAAAATCCAGCCCATCTACCAAAGCCTGACTAGTAAAAGGTGAAAATTCCTCCTCCTCCTCTATTTCCACTAGCACGGAAAGAGAGTGGAAGGACTATAAAGACAATAGCTGTACTGCCTGACCTACTTCCTCCCAGCACTGGAATCCCTTTTCTCAAATACAGCTTTCATCAGTCACTGGGCCCATCCCGCTCTGAGAAGGGTAAGACACATAATGTGCCTATTTTAAACATGGCAATCACCAAGCCAGGAAACTGCAGTGCTGTCAAGTGTTCCACAGAAACATTCTTACAGTCTCAAGTAAACTAGAATTCCTGTCAGAACAGTGCTACTATTTCTGCTCTAAAAACCCCAAAACAACAAACACAACAAAACAGACAAAAAACCCTCAAACCTCACACAAAAAAAGAATGAAGGAAATCTGCACCTATTAAAATCCAATGCAATAAATAGCATTCCAGGTGAAACCATTCTCTCCTAAGACTCCTGATGCTCCTTCCCACTCCTGATCATTCCAAAGAAGGCAGTATCTCTTCTGAAGAGCAGGTATAGACACAATTGGCTTTCCCAACAGGACAGTCCACACCTTTCATTAAACAACCACCCCAAGAGAGGACAGTTATGAAACACAGGGAACAATGACAGGAAATTTTTCATCTAGTACAGTCCAGACCCAGCAAGGAGTGCTTCAAGTCAATCTGTGACAGACAGAGTAGCTGGATATTTGCTATATATTGCAAATACATAAGCTTTATGAAAAAAAAAGTACTTCCAGTCTAGCTAAAACCAAAAATGCAAATTAATATTAAGTATGTTGCAAATAAACTTAATTGTTTCTGCCCAACAAAGTGGGATGGAAAAATCAATCTGCAAACATTTCAAACTCAAAATATAATTCCAACAGCAGACTTTTTTTCTGAAGATGCTTTTGAGAAGAAAACAGTCAAACTGAGTGAGGAACTTGTCCCTCACATTTCCCCTGATGGGCTGCAGGTCAAAGTCAATCCAAAACTGCTCTCTGTAGGAGTTCTTCAAGAAAATGCTTGGCCCTGGCACTGCATGGAAGCTGACATAACAATCCCTTTTGATGCAAAAGGCTTGATTTTGTATCACATGGTAGCAGGTGTGCAGACAGCACATGACCAGACCATACTTTGCTATGGAATGTAAGAATTTAAATATGAAGAGAATTTCAGTCATAAATAAAATACTAAATATTGCCTACTTCCAGCAAGTCTCAGCTCCTACCTGAAACCCTGACAGGCTGACCTCAACAATTTTGTATGATGTGTAAAGCCCACTTAATTTAGAACAGGCTCAAGGTAAAAACAAAAACCAGCAAGCAAATCGAGTTACTTTCCACTTCTGTATTATTTTATTCCAGAGAAAAAGGAAACAAAGACATTAACCAGGTTCCCATGCAGCAAAATGCTGATCTTAACTCCCAGACTTGTGATTTAAGCTAAAGCTTCATGTTCAGCTACCTAAAATTTAAAAATATTTTCATTACAGACTTCATAACACATTTCATTGAAAATAAGATTTTTAAAGAGGCAGATAAGACTCTTGAAATGCCATAGATATCCTATGCCTCCTCTTCCAATTACACCACGTTTTCAAGTTCAAAAAGCCATCAATGCCTGAGAACCACTGATAAATTCTAGGCACTTCTCCAAATGTGGGGTATCTTCAAATGTATTTGCAGTGATTTTTTGGTGCCCTAAATGCCTTTTTCTCCAATTGCTTTTGTATGAAGAGCTTCACCAGTTCCAATACGAATGTCAAGGACTTAGTGGATTCAGATGAGATGCTCCAAGTGCCTCAATAGCTATTACTGCTCCTGCAAAGGGAGTTAATCCATTAAAGCCTTTAATAAATGGACAGCTTTAGTCTCAGAGTACTAACTAAAACCATAGGATTTTCATGGCATTTCTTGGAAGAGAATTCTCAGAAATAGTGAGGAAAACCCTCATGCCTCAGTCTTCATTCCCTAATGTCCTGACTTTCCATAGTGCATCACTAGATAATTTTAAAACGTTTCTAGACTAAACCTTCAAACCCTTTTGACTACATCTTATGTTTTTCAGCTTATTAAATCCACACCACACATCATTGATTAAACTGAATTGTCTTAAAGTTACCTGCTTTAAAAGCCAGCCTTGGACCAGTAAAACTGATTTTATTTTGAAGAATACCAGGCCTTTCACTATCATCTGAAACCACACTACAGTTTTAATTTAATCTCTCAGCACTTCTTAGAACAAAAAAGCACTCCTCTTGAAAATTATTAGCAATTGTTACTAATGTGCAAAAAAAAAAAGGCATATAAATTATATGCATACAAATCCAAGATCAGAAAGCAAACCTTTCTGCTGACACTCAAACTTAATACTGGCACCCATCTATAGAGGAGAATTTTTATTTGTTTTACAACAATTCTATAAATGAAACTGAAAACAGGGTATCCTCAGTCAGAAAAAACCAGGCAAATAAAGACTTTGTTATCAAACATTTGTGTTTTGATTAAATAGGCTGATAAGAGTGTCCAACCTGAACAAAAGAATGAAACACTGTAACATGAATTTATCATAACCAGTTATCAGCTCCAGGTGAGTAGCTTATATTAAGATGAAGTAGAGCTGAGTATGTGTACTGGATACACAATTTTCTTCCCAGTGGCCAGTACAAGGCTATGTTTTGGATGGTGAACAATATGCAAGAAATGAAAGAAATTACGGGGGCACAACCAGCAATGGTTACGAACCTAGAAGGTACCAAAAGCAGAGCAAGGTGAGCAAGACCAGAAATACCTGAAGATCTTCTATACAAACCCTTCTGAAAGGCACTATAAACAGCAACTAGGAAGAACATGTTGTACTTACAGAAGGATAGGTGTTGAGAAACTTAACAGGTATACAAAAGATGCATTAACACATAAAAGTACCTTTCCAGAGTTTCTAGGTTCTTTTTACCATACCATTAGTTTCGCAGTAACAGGACCCACAAAAATATTTAAATAATTTATTTTTATTTTCAGATTCATTAGGAAAACTGCTAAATGCTACTTACTTTGGATCTGGTGGTCCATCTGACAGGGGCTTCATGGAGAGTTTACACAGTGACCTGAATACAAGGAAGGCATCCTTTTGTAAAATGTGGGAAAACTTAGCACCAGGGGTAGGTCCTGAAGAATTTCCAGATTCCTAAGGAAGTTAACATATTTCAGTATTCCATTTTGCATCAGCAGCGTGTGTAGGGAAATCCCCACCTCTGAGCAATAAGAAGTTAATATATTATACAAACATAACCAATTCACTTTAGCTTTATGGTCTCAAGACTAAAACAAAACATTCTGCAGTCCAGTTGAAATGAAAGTCACTACTAAAAATTGTCTACTCAGTAAAAAGTCAGAATTAATTAAAGATTGTCATGAAATTAGGTCAAGTTTAAATAGAGTAAATTGCAGTGAATTGCTGCCAGGCACTTTCAGTAGATAACTAGTTTAAAAAGACCCTAACGCTTGACATTTTAATAGAACTAAAAGTTAACTAAAGTAGTTAACATCTGTCACCAGATACGTTTGATAAAATTTCTATGGTACAATAAACACCCCTATTACTAAGTTCTTGCAATTCTGTATTACTGTTCCATACATAAGCAATATGTTTAATGTTAAGTCTTCTACTTGTAGGGCCTATGTGACTGTAACTTTTTGAACTTAAAATTGTTATTCTCAAACCTAATTACTCAGTACACTCTGACAGCAGTTACCCTTGGTCAGCTGACAAGTGCATAAATGTCTCATACAACAGAGGGAGTGTATTTTCACATCTATTTTGTTAATGAAAATCAAATCCTCTCAAACATGAAACTCTTCATCTGAAATCACTGCATTAAGATCATGCCATCAGCTTGAAATTTATATTTATTGTTCGAAAAGAGCACACTAAAATTACACAGGCATGTGTATAATTGGCTATATGCTTCACTGTGTATATTGAATACTAGGTTTTATAGTTTCTCAGGAGCACTTCACAAAACAGGAAAGTGAGTTCTCTTGGAACAGTGAACTCCATGGGGCAACTAAAAACATGCTGGGATAAAAAAGACATCACATGAAAAATTTATTCAGAAAAATTTCATTTAAATAGTGCATTGAAGTAGAGTAACATGACTTAATACAAGAAATTCATCTCAGTGACTTTTTAAATGGAATTACACTAATCACTGCACAAGTGTTGGGCAGCATCTAAAACACAATGCTTTTTTTCAGTATTTCTTAATTTATATCTGCCTGTACCTGAGTATCGTTGGAAGAGACAGATAATCTGTCATCAGGTAAAGATGGTGTATAAGCAACAGAAATTGGAGTCCCTGGAATTCCATTTGCCTGAATGTTTTCACTGTCACTGCCATCTTCTAACGATACAGTTGTGCCATCACCACCTGCAGTCCCTTCCACATCTATCAGAGAAGATGTAAAAATTATTAACAAATGTTACATGAGATTAAAAATTAAAAAGAGCTCTTAAAACCAATGTTTAAATACTAAAAAAATCATAAGGAGGAGCTTAAGGCAGAATTTACATGGCATTACAGAACTATAAAACCTGCAAATACTCTTAATTCCCACTAATGAAAATTACAGTAAAAAAATTACTTATAACTTCACATTGCCAGGGTCACCACTCTACCAAGTTTCCAAGTAGTATTGGTATGGGACATCATTCACTAGTCTGACAGACAATTTCCAACAAACTGAAAAATACAGTGATACACTGCTTCTACAGAGAGGAATCCATTTCTGACGAGTGTTTATATAGAAACAAAATAAAATAATAATAATAATTAAAAAAAAAACCAACAAGAAAAAAACACCAAGAATTTGTATTTTAAGAGAACATTAGTCTCCAATATAAAGAGTGTAAATCAATGTATGAAATCCTATCCATTTTGCTGTTAAATAATGCACAGCTAAAGTCTGCCAACTGAAACTGTCTTCTTCAGCATGTAAATCATATTTAATGATGATATATTTTAGTTAAATACTTGAAAGTGGTAAAATAATTTTTAAGGTCAAGAATCAGACCACAGGTGCTATTGACTAGACAGATATTAATATAATACCTCCAACTACTATGTTCACCATTTCCTGCACAATACTTTCTACAATTTCTTGTGCTTTCTCTTCACACTCATTGCTTTCACCATCATATGTTCCTCCATCAGCTTTAGAAAGATCTTGATAAAGAAAAACAAACACAAACAAGTATTAATGAGAAACTCAGAAATTAGGAAAGTATTTTGCTTGCACTTAATATTTCAGAATTCACTTACAAGTCTCTTAATAAATGCTTGGATGCTTAAAAAATAGGTATTTGCAAAATGTAAGATTCCAGTGTTTAACCTGTAAACAGCAATTATTCTACAGGCCTGTACCAACAAAAGACATCAATTTTGTACCTTCACATACATTAAAACACTGAAAACTTGAGGGTTTTGAGATGTTATTCTCAAAAACTTTCACATTATTACACAGATGCAAAAAGGAATTTTTGATACAGACTCCTACAGAGTGCAGGACTAAAGGATGCTCTTGATGGACAGTGGTAACAAGGACAAATGAGCACTTTGCATTAGTCAACTACTTGAAAACTTATGCCTGACTCCAGATTTGGGAGAGAAAAAAAGACAATCCTCAAGCCTCTCTTTTTACAGACCTTCTCCCTCCCTCCACGAAACAGAAATACACACTGATTACTTTCTGCTGCTGTGGCTTGGTCAGCTTCTGTCTGTTCATTTTCAGCACTAGAAATGTCAGATCCATTTTCTGCCTCAATATCTTCTTGAAGGTTCTTGTCCACATCATTTGTGCTGTGGTCAAGCTCTCTCTCATGGTCTTTGGACAGTTGATCAGCCTGTGCTGGAATATGTCTCAACTGAGGTGATTCTGACTCATGATGGCTTACTGGAGACTGCTGGAGATGGTGTTGCTGTCTGTGTCTTTCCTTTTCCATCTGTTTGGCTTCCTGAAGCTACAAAAGCATTGCAAACACATTGATGCTTGACTATCAAAATAAAATAATAAGATATATGCATTATTGTATAAAGATGACATCTCTATGGTCTCTGTTTACACAGTGCCTTCCTAAAGCTGTAACAGTTTAAGAAAATGCATTTTATTTAATTATAAATAACTTCAGTATCATGGGATAATCCACTGCAAGAGGGCTGCTTCCCAACTATGCACATACCTTCACTGTCAAAGAAGGGATGACTACACTGTACAAACCATAGGACCAAGAGTTGGTCCTATACAGAAGTTCAGGGAGTAGATGTGACAATAAACAAGGAGTGCAAAGCAGACTTTTTTTTTGTGGTCTCTTGATCTGGAATCCCCAGAAAGGGAAGAATTTCTGTGACTTTACTAATGGATTATGACAACACATAAGGCCAAACCAAAGCAAGATGTCCTTTGAGGTAAATACATCTATTAAATATAGCAGACCACTATGGAAAGTTTAAAACCTGTATACCACCCCCACCCCCAAACTCCACATTTTCCACCTATGTCAGAGTGTAAAACACAGAAGAAAAATGACAGATACCAGGTTCTTTTTTTTCCCCACAGTACCCACTTAGAAAAGCCAAAAAGCTTTAATAAAGATGAAACAAATCTCTCAAGCTGGTTTGTTTTCAAGAGGTAATTTCTAGATAAAGAATACTGAGATACTCACTGCTTGATTTTCCATACGTGCAAAAATGACATTCAGCATTTGTGTTAGAGTGGCCTTGGCTGTAGTTTGATTTATAAGATTTTTGCTCGCTAGGTAGATATTGTAACATGTTCTTACAGCCTGTAGTACTGTTCCTTCGTGGATTTCTATGTGTTGAGATGTTACTGCAGTGAGCAAAGCCTAAATAAACACACACATATATACATTTACCAGTCAAAACATTTATCAATCAAAACGTCTGCAAATTAATAAATACCAAAACTGGATTCCCTCTAAAAAATATCTAAATACATATATTGAACTGCAATTTAGTTATGGTTTCCCACATACTCTTGTAGCCATGTTGGAAAATCATATTTACCAGTTACATTAAACTGAGTGTTTTTAATCTAAGAACTACATATTTCATAGCATGTAACAGCAAGAAGTAACCAATGGCGCCATCAGAGAGGTAGCTAACAGAAGTCATCCTCAAATTTTCTAGACTAAAAACAGGAACAGACTACCTGTTAAAGCCTGGAAGTGAAGCCAAAGGGTCCAAAAGTTGTTTTAAAAATAAATGTAAACGTGATGAACAAAGACTAAGTATGAGATTAGTCAGCTATAGTAAGACAACTGCCCTATATAAAAGCTTTTTTTGGTAGATGCTAGAATATTGTGTTGCCCCCTATGAAGAAATGCACTTATTTCTTCCTGTTTGTGCTAATGTCTGCTTCTCTTTAAAAAAA